>JAJLZM010000191.1:0-243139 GCA_030572235.1 Ambrosiozyma kamigamensis | reverse complement strand
ATATTTTAGTTTTTTTCGTTTTTTTAAGGCCTCACAACTTTATATCTTTTTGCTTTTGAACACGATATATTCTCTTTGATAAATTAATTAATACTAGCTTGTAATTGTAATTGTAATTGTAGTAAGTTCAAACAAAAGATCAATATCGGGCTGTGCATGCTCTTCGCAATGTACGAAAAAAATTGGAGGAAGCTGCTCAGTTCTAACAATTGTAGATAAACACATAACTAACATCTTGGTATTAGACAGAAGGCTTATCTGCCATAGTTGATGAAATCTGTGCTATTTACTAAAATGACTAAATCTTTTTTCCAACTTCAATCAAGTTTCAAGGTTGACTATGCACCTGCACATTTTAAAAAATGGAAATCTTCAAGAACTGGTTTACAATTAACCTGGATCAACCAGGAATCCCCTATGGTTAATGGGTACTTTGCTGTTGGTACAGAAATCCTCAACGATAGTGGTTGCCCTCATACTCTTGAGCATTTGATTTTTATGGGTTCAAGGAAATACCCTTACAAAGGTTTATTAGATGTTATTTCAAATCAAGCGTTTAGTTCAACAAATGCATGGACAGGTACTGATCAAACTGTTTATACTTTAACGACTGCAGGCTGGGATGGGTTTAAAATGTTACTTCCTGTTTATTTAGATCATTTGATTAATCCAACTATTACTGATGAAGGATGCTTGACTGAAGTCTATCATATGGATGGTGAGGCAAAAGACAAAGGTGTTGTTTATTCAGAAATGCAAGGTATTGAAAATCAATCATGGTTTATTTCAGGTTTAGAATCACAAAGAACTTTGTATAAGAAATCCGGTTATAAATCCGAAACTGGTGGTTTAACTCAAAATTTACGTACTTTGAAACCTGAAACAATTAGACAATATCATGCTGATAATTACAGACCTGATAATTTAAATGTTATCATTACTGGTTCTCTTAATGAAAAAGATTTAATGAATATAATGGTTCAATTTGATTCTGAATTAATCCCATTACCTGATGTTCCAAACAAAAGGCCATTTGTTGATACAGAACAAGATTTACCACTTACTGAAAAGATTGTCAGAACAGTTGAATTTCCAGATAAAGATGAATCATCAAGTGAAATCTCAATCTCATGGATTGGTCCTAAGATTGAGGATGCAGTTGTTAATCAAGCAATTGATACATTGGGTAAATATTTTACATCCTCCTCCATTTCATTATTCAACAAGCATTTTATTGAAATTCCTGATCCACTATCATCTGGCGCTGAGTTTTATACTGAAGATTATGTCAGAACTGGTATGGTTATCGGGTTTAATAACGTTCCTACAGAGAAAGTTGATTCATTCCCAGATAAGATTTTCAATTTATTAGAAACACATTGTAATTCGAAAGATTTAGATTTGAATAGATTACAAGATCTAGTTGATCAAACTAAATGGAAATTTATTTTTGATACTGAAAAGTCGTCTGAATCTTTTTCAAGCATGGCCATTACTGAATTTTTATATGGAAGAAAAGATAGTGAAGATTTAGCTCCATGGATCAAAAGCTTAACTGAATTTGAGGAATTGCAAACTTGGACCATTGATCAATGGCTAGACGTTTATAAAACATACTTTTTAGATAGCAATCCTTGTGTTATTATTTCTAAACCATCGAATGCTTTAAATATTAAATTGAAAGCAGCTGAAAAGAAATTAATTGAAGATAGAAAGAAAGAACTAGGTGAAGATGGCTTGAAGAAAGTTGCCGAAAGATTAAGACTTGCAGAAGAAAAGAATAATACACCAATTCCTAAATCTATATTAGATAAGTTCACAAGTCCTGATCCTTCTAGTATTAATTTTATTAAGACTTTATCAATTGGCACTGGCTTGAACAAAAGTGTTAAAAATGATCTTTCCAATGCTTCTACACAGAAAGTGATTAATGATACTCCAGATGACTTACCACTATATGTTCATTTTGAAGATATTGAATCTAATTTTGTTACCATTCATCTTCTATTTTCATCTTTTGAGGTTTCTAAAGAATTACTTCCATATGTTCATATTTTCCGTACATTATTCTCATTACCAATCGAAAACGAAGATGGTACATTTACTGATTATGAAGATGTTGTTAAACAATTGAAGAGAGATACTGTTCAAGCTAGTGTTTCTACTGGATTCTTACGTAATTATGGCGAAATGTTAGATTTTAAACTTTCTGTTAAGGCTGAAAATTATGAAAAAGCTATCGAATGGTATGGTAAGCTTTTATTTAAAACCAAATTTACTAAAGAAAGAGTTAAAGTTGCTATAGATAAATTAGTTAATTCTCTACCTGACTACAAAAGATCAGGAACAACAATGTGCCAGTCAATAATTAGTAAATATACTTTAACTGATAGATCATTAGCTAGAGCCTGTGATGAAGTTGAAAGTGAAGATTTCCTTAGAGGTCTTTTAGTTGAAATTGAAAATGGTAAATTTGAAGATATTGAAAAGAAAGTCGAAGAGTTCAGAAAGCAACTGTTAACATTAAACAATACCAGAGTACTAATCATTGGTGATGTCGATAAGTTAGTTACACCTGTCTCTAGCTGGAACAAATTTGTTAAGATTTCTCAAAATGGTGATAAACCTCTTTCTGAATTACCTAAATCATCATCTGTGTTATCTGGACTTGGTAAAGAAAAATCCAAGAAGGGTTTTATTTTAACGACGCCAGGTTCAGATTCAAGTTTCATGAATGTTATTACCAATATTCCATTTGAACACACTTCACCTGATTCTTATAAAATTGCTTTAGCTGCAGAATATTTACAATGTGTTGAAGGTCCATTCTGGAGGGGAATTAGAGGTACAGGTTTAGCTTACGGTGCTTCCATTTATAAAGATGTTGAGTTTGGGCAATTGACGTATAGTATTTATCGTGGAGCTGATGTTGAAAAGTGTTTTAAAGTCGGTAAAGAAATTGTTGATAATTTTATTTCAGGTAAGACTCCAATTGAAGAAAAAATGTTACAAGGTGCTATTTCTTCTATTGTTAATTCATTAACAGAATCACAATCAAATTTCTTTCAAGCATCAGAAAGAAAGTTTTTAGACAACATTTTATTCCAAAGAGGTCCTGATTATAGTGATAAGTTAATGAAAGAGTTGAGTAAGATTACTGCTGAAGATTTGGTTTATGTGTTCAAGAAGTATTTTGGACCATTATTTGATCCTCAACATTCTAGTGCTTTTATCGTTTGTCATCCATCTAATCTTGAAAATGTTGAAAAATACTTTACTGAAACCGGTTATGATGTTACAGTTGAACACGCTAAAGTTGCAGATGGAGAATTAGATGGTACTACTACAGATGAAGAAGATTCTGGATTTGAAACTGATGAAGAAGAAACTGCTTCAGAAGATTAATAAATTATTGTTGTAGATATTTAGATTTGTGTTTATAGTATTTATTACTTATTAATTAATATCAATCAATACACATGTTATAGAATTTAAGTATATTATCTAGTTAAATTAAAATCAATTAGTACTTTAGAATTTAATGAAAGAAAACTCTATTCATCATTAGCATCATCAGACATAATTGGCGACAGAGGGTGATGATGTATCTTATCACGAGCTTCAAGAACATTATCCAGTCTTTTCGTTTTCCTTTGAAATATTTCTTTTCTTTTCTTTTCCAAAAGTGAAGCTTTGCCTTTAGCATCATTATTTATTTTCTTGATCATAATCATTAAACAAAAAGGCATACAAATTGTGCATATAACCCAATAACCAACTAAAATAAGAACATTTCTAGTAAGTGAAGCTTGTTTATAAGTATCAAATAATATTATTCTATATAATTCATTTCCATTGAAAACAGGCATAGCATAAGCAAATCTATAAAATTTAGGAGCTAAACATAATGGGAAAACTGTAGGTCCAACATTTATAGCAACCCAAAATAAAACCCAACTTGGAATCATATTTGGACAATAAACTTTAAATAACATAAGAACATTTTCATTAACACCACATAATGCAGCTAATAAAAGTGAAGTTGTAATCCAAAAAACAGCAAATCCAGCTTTTCCTGGATAAGCTGTATAAATATCAATTTTAAATGCAACTTGAATTAATGTATAAACTAAACCAAGTAAGATATATGTTATATTAGCTGATAGAACTTTAAAGATAAGAAATGATCTGTTACTAAGTTTTGAAGCAGCTGATTGATTATGTGGAACAAAAAAAGCTATTTGCATTAAAGATAAAACTTGTAAATATATTGGACCAAATTGTTGAGGACCCATTATAGCAGGTTTACTTAATCTTGAAGGAGTTAAATCAATTTGTTTAAAAAGTATAGGAACACCAAAATTCTGCTTAATCGCTGGAATTAATTGCTCTTTTGTTAATGTTTTAGCCAATGGTAAAGTAATTGTTTCAGGTTGATATTCACAAACTGCACCTTGTAATATTTGAATTGCTCTACTGATATATGCAAATACACCTGTAAAATGTCTACCAGTTTCATACATAACAGTGTAAACATCAGACATGTTAAATTCATTTCCAGCTTGAATAGCAGCATAATAATCAAGTGAAGCATTAGGTTTAACCGAAATTAAAGCCCAATAATTTTGACGATATATGGATTCATAAAAAATGTGATCCAATTCAGAAGTATCATTAGTATAATCAGTGTAATACTTTAATCTATAACCAGCATGAGCTCCAACTTCTGGATTTTGAACAGCGGCAGTTAATGTATTACTAAAGACATCTTCAATACCCATCTCTTCATATATGGTTGGGTCATCCCTTATAACAGCAAAAGACATATTTGTAAACCTTCTTTCTCTATGATAAAAACAACCCCAAAATAAGGAGAAAACACCTAAAAGTAATAAAAGTAAAACAAAGATACCATGAATATGAATAACATAAATTTTTGCTCTACCAGCTTTAAATCTTGGATCAAAAAACCCAAATTTTTCTAATTCTTGTTTAATATCATTTTTAATTGTTTGAACTCTTGTAACAACTCTACTTAAAGGACGTTCTAAATGATTTGTAGAAATTCGTGAAGCAGGAATAGATTCTGAATCATTTTTATCATTATATGAATGAATACCATCAGTATCAGAATCAGAGTCAGTATCATAATCATTGTTAACTAACATGGGTAAAACAGCATCATTATGACCATCAATTCCAATATTAGAAATTGAAGAAGAAGATTCACCACCATTGGTAAGATGTTTTGATGTATTTGATTTAAATTTATTCAAAAAATTAGATTTATGTTTAGATAATTGGACCGATTCATTGGTCGACTCGTTGGTTTGATTTAGATTTTGTGAAGAGTCTTGTTGTACAGTTGGATTAGGATTAGATTCATTAGAATCTTCTATTCCGGGCATCTTGTGTCTTTAACGAAAAAGAGAAAAGACCAGTAATAGTAATGAAAGTAATCATAGCTATTTCTTTTATTTTAATTTTAATTTTAATGATGTAAAAATTATTAGCAACAGGTAAAACTAAAAACAGCAAGTTAGGAAAAAGAAAGCCGAGAGATGCAAACACAGAAAAGAAAAGTTGAACTTGAGAGTTGAGACCCTTTCCGAAAATATCATTTCCTTGATATTCAATGTCTCTATAATTTGATTCTATTGAAAGTGGTTTCCAGAGAGTGTTCTCGGGGATGGTTGTTAGCAGTTCTGGTTCCCATACATAAACCACTTTTGATAGACAAGCTACAGTCCCGCAGATTACTGGTTATGGATGATAACACCGAGCTAGCTCAGAAATATAAATATACTGTACAACTTGTAAACTAGATTAAAGTTAAGGGGATAGATGTAAAATCATGTAATATAACAACTGATAAATATTATAAATTTGAATATTAAGAATATAAAAGCTCTAGTATACATGCAGTATAAGTAGAATAACAAATAAATTAACGAAATAACTTCAACGGAAGCAACGGTAGCAAATATATAAACTCTAGGCTCTAGCAAAAGTTATTGTTAAATTTTTTGGTTGGGGAACTTGGTTTGGTTTGTCTCAGTTGTCAATTAAACTTTTAATTACATCTACCTGGCCCTAAAATCCCTAAAATCATTAATTCATCATATAATTGTAATTTAAAATCAAAGCAAGTTTTATTTGGTTCTCTTAAACTATGCTTAGATGCTTAACTAAAAGATATATTTGGAACTGGCCAAGGTATTGTGTTTGATGGATTCTTCTTTATTAAAAATACCAATTCAATGGATTCTGCAACCAGATTTTTGGAAGAAACAAATGTAAAGATTGTTGCTTTTGAAGAATGAGCTGATTTAAATCAGAGTAAAAAGACTTTTGTTGACGTTGAATCTTTAAAATTTTTTAAATCTAACAAAATTGAAAATTGTGTGTTGATGAACATAGAACACTGCTGAAAAAGAAGCTAAAAAATTATCCACATTGAATTTGCTAGTTAATGATGAAGTGTATATAGACTTAAGATGTTTACCAACTATTCCTGATGTTAGAAATAAGGAATTTGTCAGTTCTTTAAGAAGTAGATTAAGTGAGTTGAAAGTTAAACAAGAATTGCCATCTGAAGCTATGTCTATTATCTAATGATTTCCTGTTGGACCAACACTATGAAAACATGTATAGTAATTAACAACTTAACTAGTTATTAATAAGAATTCTCCTATAACTGGTCCTTCTGCTGATGTTAATGCTCAAGTGTCCGTTCCTCCTGTTGATGGTGGTGCTTCTGCTGTCAATGTAGAAAGAAAAAGAGAAAGATCCCCTTCTCCTACTACTGATGATTCCTCAATGAAGTCTGAATTCTTGGATCGAAGTCCCTTGTCTTGTTGTTGACACAGTATGTAACTTGTATGTAACTTGTATGAAGGAAATATCAAGTCATCATCATTTGAAATTATTATTCAATAATCAAAAAAAAGAACGAACCTCCAAAAGCAAATGCTGAAAACAATTGTAATTAAAAGACAAAAAAATAAATTCCGATACCGGGAGTCGAACCCGGGTCTGCCCGGTGAAAGCGGACCATGATAGCCGTTACACTATATCGGAGGATTACACGTTTATAGTTTAGTCTCAAGCCCTTACGCCATAATGCCATTTACAAAACCGCTCGCGGCGTGGCGGCTCAAAGGCTCATATATAGCATTACCAAAACATCTCTACATACTTAAGCTTAATTTATTATTATTGATCTGTACTGTAATCTTTCAACAACCATCAGAAAACATCGTGTTTTTCCCCTTAAAGTACCAACAGCTCTCTCAAATATATCTCCATCGGAGACAACTTGGAATTTCATAATTTTTGCAATCATATCATCTGCTTTGAAACTAATTCAAAATAATTCAAATTGATCCATTCACTTCCGATTTACATCTCCGACACGTATCTACTTATATTACAAAATGAGTTATAGTATACCCACAACTACAAAACAGCAACTTAGTATACAGCAACAGCAGCAGATGTTACTTCGAGCTAATGAAAGATATCAAAATCGAGTGAAGAAGCTTATGTCTTCTCATACTTTATACGTTGTTGTGCTGTTTTTATTTGGTGTATTACAAGTCATTGGCGTTTCTTTTTTCACAAGAGGTTTTCTATTATCAAGACAAGTTTTAGATAATCAATCAACCTGTCTATATCAACAAGGAACTGAAAATTGTTTCAATCCAACTGATTTTAATAAAACTGTAATACTATTAATTGATGCTTTAAGATTTGATTTTGTTATACCTATTAATGAATCTGATAATGGACATCATCCAAATTATCATAATAACTTTCCAATTTTTTATGATTATTTCACAAATCAACCTGAAAATTCATTATTATTAAAGTTTATAGCTGATCCACCAACTACTACCTTACAAAGATTAAAGGGTTTAACTACTGGTTCATTACCAACTTTTATAGATGCTGGTTCTAATTTTGATGGTGATACAATTGATGAAGATAACTTAATAAGTCAATTTCATAATAATAATAAAAAAGTTGCATTTGTTGGAGATGATACATGGACAGCCTTATTCTCTCCATTTTTATATCAAAATTTAACATATCCTTATGATTCATTAAATGTGTGGGATTTAGATACCGTTGATAATGGAGTAATTGAACATTTATTTCCAATACTTAAAGGAGAAAGAGGTGATTGGGATGTTTTAATTGGACATTTCCTTGGTGTTGATCATTGTGGTCATAGATATGGTCCTGAACATTATGCTATGAAATCAAAATTAAATCAAATGAATCAAGTTGTTCAGGATGCCATTGATTCAATTGATGATGATACTTTATTAATTGTCTTTGGTGATCATGGTATGGACCCAGTTGGCAACCATGGAGGAGAAACACAAGATGAAGTTGAATCTGCAATATTTATGTATTCTAAACATAAAAATTTTGGTAGATTACCAAATGAATTATATGATGTTTCAAATTTAGGAAAAAATTATAGATCTATTAATCAAATTGATTTAGTTCCAACTTTATCTATGTTAACTGGTATTCCAATTCCATTTAATAATTTAGGTTCTCCAATTAAAGAAGCTTTTATACAAAAAGATGATTTATTTACCTTAGCTAAAAGTTCATATTTGTCATCATTTCAAATTAATAATTATAGACAAAATTCAGCTGAATTATCTTTTGATGAAGAATTAAATAATGAATTTATCGCTTTAGAAAAGCAATGGAAATCATTTGATTTTGATACGACATCTCAAGAACAATTAAATAGTTTTATTGATGAATCATATAATTATCAATTCAAATCATTATCTAGATGTAAAGCATTATGGGCGAAATTTGATAGTGTATCAATTTGGATTGGTATTACTATAATAGGAATTGTTTTAATTTTATTGATCATTTATTCTAAATTATTACCATATGTTGTCGTTTCTCAATTAAATCCTCAAATGTTAGCTTCATCAATAGCTTTGATTGCAGTTTATTGTGCTTTATTCATTTCATTTTTTGTTGTTTTTAAACCCGAAAATTTAACATTATTTTGGGCTGTATTATTAGGTTTATCTGCAGGTATTTCAAATGGTATATTAGCGCCAATTATGGATAGATATTCAGTTCCTTGGTTATTTAGACAAGTTGCTGAAAATTTAATTCAAAATGGTTGGACATATTTTGCTTTAATACTTGTTATTATGCATTCATTAGTTTTTGCATCTAATTCTTTTATTATTTGGGAAGATAAAATTGTTTCATTTTGGTTAAGTACATTTGGATTTTGTGCTTTTTTCAAATGTTTAAAATTAAAAGATAAACAAAAGAAACTGTTAGGTGCTTATCATTCAATGATGTTTATGATTTTAACTCGAATTGTTTCATCAATTTCAATCTGTAGAGAAGAACAAGGTGATAAGTGTGTAAATAATTTTAAATCATCTTGGTGGGCAATTGCATTACTTTATGTTGGTGTTATTGTTTTACCTTTACTAATTAAATCATTTTATAAAATTTCAAGTTCATATGAAGGTGCTGCACCATTTTGGATAGGTAATGGATTTAGAGGATTAATGTTTTTAATTGCTTTAATGTGGACAATTGATTATATTGAAAATGATGAAACAATTAATAAGATAGTTGATTTACCAATAGAAATTTTCAAAAGTAGTAGATTGACTATAGCTAGAATTGTGTTAGGAATATCATTAGTTGCTGCTAATATTGGATGGTCATTTGGACCATTGTGTATTAGATTGGATCTAAATAATCCAAATTTAAAATCTTCACCATCATCACAACATAATAGCATTTTAAAAACTGCTAATATTATTGGATATAGTAATGCTTATGGATCATCATATTTTTTGTTTGTTTTAAATATTGTTTGTTCAATTTTATTGGTTAATAAACCATTAGGTGGTATTTCAATTATGATATTAGTTAATCAAATTCTAACATTACTTGAATTGGTTGATATATTAGATATCAGAACCAATTTGATTTCAGTTGTTGTTATGTGGTTATTAGCTTATTTACATTTTTTTACAACTGGACATCAAGCCACATTAGCAGCAATTCATTGGGAATCTGGATTTTTATTTACTGAAACTATTGTTTTTCCAATTACACATTTTTCAATTTTATTAGATACATTTGGACCATTCATTATAGTTTCTATTTCAATTACATTATTAACATTATGGAAATTACCACCAACTAATAAACCAATTACTTTAATAGCTAAAATAGTTGCAAATGTTACAAGTTTATTAATTTATCAATTATGTTTAACTTTAAGTACATTAATAATGACTAATAATTTCAGAAGACATTTAATGGTTTGGAAAATATTTGCACCAAGATTTATGCTTAATGGAATGATTTTAATTTTAATGAATGTTTTATTAACATTTGTTACAGTTGGATTTGCATGTTCTAAAGTAATTAAGCGTTGGTATGAAGTTTTTGGTGCATGATAATAACTTCCTTAACTTGTCTTTTCTTCATTTTTCTTTTTAATATTTATTATTTTATTTAATCTTAATATCATCATCTCTTTTTTTTTTACTTAATTTCTTGCATTATATACCTCTTCTCCTTTGTATTTTGATTTACTTCTCATTTTATTTGTTATTCTTAATTAATATTTGTTTTAGATATTGTGTTTACAGATCAAACTACAGTATAACGATGTAAGTAAATAAATGCAATTAATGATTAAACAGAAAAGAAAAGTAATATATAACACAAACAAACAGAAAGCGGAAACCTAATAATAAACCTTTAATATAAATCACATATAACTAATAGGATCTTTGCAAACAACAATGATAGCATAAATCAAGCCAGGAATATAACATAACCAAGATAACAATAGAGCAATGAAAAAACTACTAGTACCTTTAGTGATTCCAGCACCAATAGCAGGAATACAGATTGAAATAAGGATTCTTAAGACACCTATTTGAGACAAACGACGAGCCATTTTGAAGAGATATGATTGACGATGTTATACCTGATGTGTTTCTTTCATTATCAGAGTGGAAGGAGGAAGAGTGTCTTGTTTTATAGCAGGCCAGTCTGCCCCAGTCCGTTCCCATGTTGAGCAGACGGTGCCCAAATTTGAGACCATTTTTCAACCACTCCCTACTATAACATGCCCACGATGCCCTGAAACCAGCTGTATATAAAGACTCCCAATTCACTTGTTTCACTATGCTTTGAATTGGCAAACAAGACAAACTAATACAACAAATAATACAAAAATGGTATGTTAACTTAACAACTCTTTGTTCATTCAACTTTACTAACATTATACAAGGCCACTCCATATAAATACGAAACTGCTGCAAATGCTAATGCTAACTATGATTCACAACCATATTCATACAATGATCCATTCAAAGATCCTGAAACTGAACGTTTAAATCAATCAAATCCTCCTCCAACTTATCAACCAAATCAACAACAACAATATCAAGAACCATATGATCCATCTGCTCCACCATTACCTGCTGATCCATTCCAAGAAGAAGAAAAAACTCCTGTTGTTCTATCACCTGAAGAAAGAAAAAAACTTATAAGAAATCATTGGATTACTTTTATTTTATGTTTAGTTCTTGAAGCTATTGCTATTACTATTTTAGTTATTAGAATTCAAATTGCAATTGATGAGTCTAATGATGATTCAATTTAGTATATATTTATTGTCTTTTCTAATTGTTTTATGATTTTTTTTTCTTTCTATTGTATTGTATTTTATGTGTTTAATTCAATTTACAAGGTCATGTTTTATAATTCAACATATAATAATAATTAACATAATAATAATGTACATATAAAATAAAATCTCCTAGAAATATAAAAAACGGAACTGTAATAACAATAATAAATAATAGAATAAAACTAATCCATAGTACCATCTATATTTAAGAAAACTTGATCTTCTAAAGCACCAAAATCAGCTCCATTACCATCATCTGGTATCATTAATTCATCTCCAGCTCCATAAAGATTATCAAAATCAAAATTGCCTGCATTATCATGTCCAAATGGATCATGATATCCATCACCATTAGGATGTTGTTGTTGTTGATGTGTTGTATTATTAGCTGTTGGAACAGTTGATGAAGCTTGTGCAGTTTGTGGTTGTGAATTTGAACCAATTGGTACATTCGAAGGCAGTGTTGGAATATGATTTGCAGATGAATTTGAAGTTTGAGGTGCAAGTTGTAATTTAGCTTGTTCTTCTTGTCTCTTTCTAATTTCTTCTTGAGCTTTTCTAAGTTTTTCTTCTTGTTCTTTTTGGAATCTTTCCTTCTCTTCTTGTTTCTTTTTCTCTTGTAATTGTCTAAATTCTATTGCTTTCATTTTCATACTTTTATAATCATTATAAGAAATTGATGTTTTAACTGAATCAAATGTTTTAACAGATTTTCTCTTAATTTTCTCTTCACGAACTATTTTCTTTTTAAATTTACTTTTAAATTCAATTTCAATATCATTAATTAATTTTTCATATTCATCAACTTTACTTACTGAATATTGTAAAAATACTTTATGTAATTCTTCAATTTTATTAAATTCATATGAATATTCTTCACCAACCAAATCTTTTAAATTATAATTACCTGTTTGCATTTGTTCCAGTAATTCATCATTGTTTAATTCTTTTATACGTTCACCTGTTACATTTTCTTTAGCTTTCATTAATTTTAAATTACCAAATATGAAATCATCAACTTTATTCTCTTGAACTTTCTTGAAAATTATTTCATCTTCTTCAATAACAGGTTTTTGAACTTCATCCTCTTCTTTCTTTCCTTCTTCAATATTTATTTTATCAATTTTATTTTCTTCAATTCCATTAGTTTTAATTGATGTTGTTTCATCAGTTTTAATAGTAGTAGTAGATATTCCATTGGGATTTAAACCTAATTGAGCTTTTCTTTCAGCAATAAATTTATCATAATCAAATAAACTTCCATTAATAATAGCATTAGGAAAACAATGAGGTGGAGTAATTTCATTTATACTAAAATTTTTTAATAAAACATTATCTAATAATTCATTACCAATTTCAAATTTTTTAATAATATTACCTCTAATTAAATATAAATCAACTTCATCATTTAAAAATTGTGCTTCTTGTGGTGTAGGAGCAGTAATAGGTAAATTATAAATTGGATGTGATAATGGTTTATTTGATGTTTGTTGATTTGCAAAATAATTTTGAAATTGAATAGTATTTGAATGTCGTCTATTTGAACCAACTGAACCATATTGTGAATGGACACTTTGTTGATGTCTGTAGCCTTGATATGGTGATCTGGCCACACTGTTTGTACGTCTCTTCTTTGGTGGCATAATGTTTCTAGTTTCGTAAACTCTTACACTAATAACACTATACTTATACAGTTGTGCCTATTACATGTTTGTTGTTTATGAAGTTGAGCGAGAAAGTCGGATTCTAGTGTGGCGCACGGTCACGTGTGTGGCCGGTGTACTGCGCCATACGTTTTAGTTTGTTATGTAACTTACTTGACTCTGAAGTTAGAAATTTCCTTCGTCTCTGACTTGTTTCTGAAAGACAAATCAGAACTTCAGAAGGTTAAACATTACAACTTCAAATGGATAATGCTAAATTTTCACCAGAAGAGAAGAAGGTTTTCCCTGTATCCTGAAATTAACTCAGATCATGTTTTCACCAAGTTCAAACAGATTGTTCAATCATTCCCATTAGAATTAGTTTTAGTCCAATATAAAGTAACTTTGGCTTCAATTTTTAGGATACCTGATTTAGTGGTATCACTTTTCAAAAGCCCTGATATTAAGGGTGATGACCTATTCTCAAAATATATTAAAAAATTAATTTCATTCACAAATATTTGGATTGGAGAAGCTAATTATTTTCTTGAATCATGTTCAACAAAAGATCAAATTGATCCAATTGAGTTCCCAACTGTTAACGAAAACAAGGCTAAAGTCCATAAAGAATTTAATTTCTCAAATTGTGATTCACTTTCACTTTATGAATTCAACATATTAAAATATTTGTTAAATAAGAAATATTTGACTGTTAATAGAGCAATTGAATTGGTTGGATCCACAGTAAAACTTAAACATGGATTTAAGGAGTTTTATTCATCTAACCCATCTTCATACATTGCTTATCCACTTAAGACGATTGGTATTTCTGATTTTTTCGGTGTTGATACAAGTTTTAAAGAAGATTTCTTTGAAGAATTTGAAAATTTACGTTCATTAGTTGTAAATTCTAATAATATTTCTCATACTACATTAAAAAATATTAATTCTTTGAAATTTCTAAACTCATTAACTGTCTTTATATCTCATTGGTCTATTCTAGTTAATGAATTGCTTTCTACTCTTCAAAATAAATCACATTTAGCTCTCAATATCATTGTTAATATTAGTGAACGTGGTATTACATCCACTGATTCTAAAAAAATGATAGAATATAAAGATTTGATAACAGAGATTATATTATTTGATGTTGATAATTCTAATATGATAGATTTAAATTCTTTACCAAAAGTTAAAAGTTTTCAAATGAGATCCATAAATGAAACTGGCTTATGTACATCATTAGTTTCAAATTCAATTAAATTATTATCAATTGGAGCTTTGAATAGAGATATTAGATGTTCTTTAAATATTGATAAATTACCAAATTTACAAAGTTTGGAATTACAAAGAATTATCTTAGAAGATAACTTTGTTGAATTTCCAAATCAAATTCAAAGTTTATGCTTATATTGTTCAACAATTTTAAATGAATTTAAATTACCTAATAATTTGAAAAGTTTAAAAATCACAACTTTTGATCGGGAGAATTTTCAAAATATACTTAATCTAAATGATCTTAAATTTTTAATTGATGTCCAATTAACTACGAAACATATTCATTCAATCAATCGAATAATTGATCAATTACCTGCTAATGTACAAAACCTTTGTCTAAATACTAATATGGATCCAGAAAACTGTATAGATTTATCAAAGAGTATAAATCTCCGTCATATAACTGGACTTGAAAAACTTCACCTTTTTCCGAAAATATGTGCATATAGTTTAAATCTTTTATTTGTTCCAACATGGGTGCATAAAGTCACGATTTCATTTGAAGGGTGTCCTCATATTTCAGCAATGACACATGTAAACATAGATATTTATCTTCATTCTTTTTCTATAGCTACCAATGTTAAGAATCACAATAATAAATTAAATGATTCAGAATTAGGTTTAATTAAGTTTGATATGCATAATCAAGGTAAAGTTATTTTAGCCAATTTAAATTTGGAATTAATTAAATCAATTTATTTTAATTTACCAAGTCTAAGAGATTTGTTAATTCAAACTAAAGAAATTCCAGAGAGTAGTAATGGAATTGAGGTTTCAAGGACTACTGATACAAATGTTGAATTTTTAATTCTTAATGGTAATATCGAAAGAATGAAAAATTCAAGATTGTTTCAAAGATTTGGTATTCATAAAGTTAAATCTAGTATACAGAAAAATGGATAATATTTGGATTGTACGTTTGAGCAGTTTTATTTTATATAGTTTTATTGTTGTTTGTATTATAAATTTAAAATCACTATAATGTATTAAAAGGAAAACAATCAATTAAATAATAAGTAGGGTATACTGTATACATCGTTCTATACGAAAGTAAAGAATTAGAAAAATTAGAGAGAATATATATTTGTTAGAAAGGAAGGGGGTAAAACTATAAAACGCAAAAACAAGGACTGAAACTGAAAGAAAACTAAAATAGATAAGAGGTCTAAAGCACAAACAAGAAAAGAAGAAGAAAAAAAACATTATTAAAAAAAGTTAAGAAGCAAAAAAAGTAGAAAGAGAAAGAGGACGTGTGATAAAGCTTAGTAAATATATATATAGTAAAAATGTGAAAAAAAAAGAGATAAAAAGTTAAGAAAAAATTATATAAATTATTGTATTATTATTAATATTATTATTGAGAATTTTATATGTTTATAAATTATTATTATTGTTATTATGAGTATTATTGTTATATTATGATTATGATTGTAATTGTGTTATGTTGTTGTTGTTGTATTTAATTTGTTATGATTCATTAACATTAGTTTCAAGGCTATCATCATTATCACCTTTATCATCAATAACTGAACCATGAGGAGAATCATTAAAATTAGTTGAATGAGTTAATTCATATTTCTTTAAAGTTAACTTTCTTCTTCTATTAATAAATGATAAAGATGAAGATGTTTGAGATAATGGAGATAATGATTCACCATCTGTATCACCTTCTTCGATTAAATTATCATTACCTAAATATAAAATCTTCATTATATTACCAAATGAAACAACAATTGATTTATGGCCAAATTTATGAACTGGACCTAATTTCTTAATTAATAAGCCTGAATCTGTACCATTTGGAATTTCATAATATCTAATTTGTCCATTTGATGACATCGTCCAACCTTCCCAAATATCACTTAATTTTGGATGATTAGTATGATGATGATGATGATATTTTGTTGTTCTTTCATTGATTTTATTACGTTGTCTTAAAGTAGATGAATTAGTTAATTTAGAATCACTTAATTGTTGTAATAATTCAAATGAAGATGATTGTGATGGTAAATCTGAAATATCTGAAATATCTTCTTTTTCTTTTCTTCTAACACCCATCAACATATTTAAATCTGTTGCACACCAACCTTCAACATTTGATAACCAATGTTGATGTTCAGTAACTGATTCAAAACCAAGACATCTAGTTTCTCTTGGATCTCTTTCAACTCTTAAACAAATATTGTTTTTAGCTCTATTATCAATTGAAAAAGTATGCATAATTAAAGTATTTGTTTCTAATTCAGTATAAGCAATTGAAAATGATCCAACTGATGCACAACCACAAAATCTACAATGAGATGGTTCAGGATGGAAAACATGAAATGTGGAAGGTTGAAATTGACCAATTAAAAACTCTTTAAGTAAAGTACCTGTTTGAACATCAATTAATTGAGCTTTTGAACCAAAGGCTCTAACAATCATACCAACAAATGAAACTGTTTCCATTGTAACGTCTGAAAAATCATCCTCAAAGACAGGTGTCTTAGGTAATAATGCTTCTTGTTGTTCATTTTCTTGAGTTTCTAAAGGTTGATGTTGTGAAATTGGTGGTAATTGTTGTTGTAACTTATTATTGAATGAATTTTGTGAAGCAACTTTATTTAATGAATTAGCAGCTCTAAATTTAGATAAAGAATCTAAGCTTGATAACCCCATTGAACCAGCTCTTGAAAGAGCAGCAGGTGTAATTAATGATTGACCAGTATTATAACATTCAGTTTGAACATTAATATTTCTAGTTTTCCATTTATTATTGATAACAGTAGCAACGATTAATGATCCAGTTGATGAAATACAAACTAATCTATCATTAACTCTTGGAGATGATAATTTTTTACATGAAAGAATTGGTAATTTAGTTAATTCATTAGTTTCAACTTCACCATTTGTACAATTCACAATAACCATATTACCATTTTTCAAAACTATAACAAATTCTTTAAGAGAATCAGCACTTAATTGTTTTAAATTTGTACTTCTATTGAAAGTTGAATCCATGGACATTGATCTTTGATGTTGTAAGATTGGTGTTGGTAAAACACCATGAGAAGCAGCAGCTGCTTTTGAAAGTTTTTCATTTTCAGCTAATTGAGCAGCTCTACCTCTTGGTTTTAATTTCTTTTTAGGAGCACCAGATGATGTATCATCACTTGTTGATTGATCTTTTGAAGTTTTTGATTTTCTTGAAGTTAATTTAGAACCACCTGCTCTTCTTCTACTTGAAACTGTAACAGTAGTTCTTTTTCTAAAGAAACTTTCTAATGGAACTGAATTAGTTAATTCTTCAATTTGTATAGTCCAAATCCAATCCATTGATAATCTTGACCAACATTTAACAACACCACATTTAGAAAAAACAGCAATATAAGAACCAGAGTTAGACATAACAACATTAGTAATTGGTAAGAATCTACCACTAACTGGTAATTGAGTTGGAGAAGGTAAGGGATTATTTAAAGGAGACCAAACTAACATTTTATGATCCATACCAACAGAAACAACAAAGGGACAAACAGAAGTTGAAACTTTAACGATATCTAAGAAATGACCATTAATTAATTCTTTTTGATGAAATTCATTTGAATGATGACCACCAGATTTTAATATAAATGAACCATCATTAGTTAAATCTTCATCAGGAGATGAACCAAATTTTAAACCATCTTCATCAATACAAGCTTTTAATATAGCTGAAGCACCAAATATAACAAACATTAAAAAACTTAAAAATTCAAAGATATAAAAAATATCAAATTTAAAAGTTGTACCTAATTGAAAATTAATTATTGGAGTTGTATTTCTTTGAATTGAATTAACAGCAGATTTTAAAATAGCAATTGTAGGTTCTGATGTTATTATATTAAAAACATTTTTCTTTTTACCATATAAACCTTGATAAATTAATAATAATTCAGATGCAAACCCACGTTTGTTTGAATAAATATCAAAATTTGGATATTTAAAAACATTTATATCATTTAATTTAGAAATTGAATTCAATGGAACAATTAATTTAACATGAATTCCATTTGTCCATTTAAAAACTAATAATAATAAAAATATTGTAAAACATAAAGTTTGTTTAACATTAATTAAAAATGGTAATCTAATTTTTAATAAATATTGACCCAGCATTCTTTTAAATGGTACATTATTATTTGATGAAGAATTAAATAAAACAGATGATAAAATTGAACCTGTTCCTAATGATTTTAATTGAACTGGAGTATCATTATTATTATGTGAAGTTGGATTAACTTGAGTACTATTATTATTATTTAAATCTAAAAATGATGATCTTTGTAATAAATCTTCTAATTCTAATCTTCTTATATCAACAGCTAAAACGGCAGCAAAATAAGTAATTTGTAATATATGATCAAAAATAAGTGCTAAACCTAAAAATAAACAATATTGTGTACAAGTTGAAGAAACAAATGGAATACAAACAATTAAAAATAAACATGTTAAAACAACAATTGAAGTTGAAATTGGACCAGTTTTAGTTAAAGATTGATAAATTCTTGTAGCTAACGACCAATCATCATACATTTTAGAGATTGAAACAACAAATCTAAACATATTTTCAGTAGCAATAAAAGTGAAAACAGATAATATAACCATTGAAGGGATTTGTAATAAATTTTCATTTCTATAAATATAACTAGTAATAGTTAAAGAAGAACATATAGCTAAAGTAATTTCAACTATATAAGCAGCAAATAACCCTATTCTTGATTTAACCATATGAATATTAGTTAAAGCAATAATCATATAAATTAAAAAAAAAGTTGGAGATAAAATAATTATTAATTTTTCAAAGAAATTACAAGTTTTAAAAATAACTTGAAATTTTGAAAGTTTTTCTAAATGATTATTTTCTTCAATAATTTGAAATTTAGTTGAATTAAAATGTTTTAAATTATAAGATAATTGATTATCAATTAAAGTTGCATTTGAAGTTGGATAAAATAAAGTAAATCTTAAAGAATTAGCAGCTTTAATTATACCATCAACTTTAATAATACCACAATATAGATTTAAATCACGCATCGGTAAACCAACTTTAGATCTTAAGGATTGATTTTGTTGAATTGTTTTTAAAACTAATTTATCATTAGATAAAATAGATTCATCATTTGACCAAAATTCTAAAGGAGTATGTAAAAAAATAGAATCATTTGGATATAAAGAAATATTTGATAATAATTGAGATTGTAATTCCAAAGTATCTAATAAAAATGATTTATTTAAAGCATTTGAAGGTTGTTTAACAGTAATTTGATAATTATATTGATTAATAGTTTGATAATCTAAAGAAGGTTGAACCCAAAAAGTTTTAAAAACATAATCAATATCTTGATAAGGATTATTTAAGGGTATTGAATTTGGATTTTGTTCTATAATATCAACGGATTTAATAAATCTTGAATCATAAAAGTCACTAGCAAATAAACTTGAAGAAGAAGAATAAAAGTTATAAAGAACAGGATAACTTAGAATTAAGAATAAAGTGCATGGATATAAAATAAACCCAGTTGTTGATTTCAATAAATTGGGTATAAGTAACTTTCTATATAGGTAGAGTTGTAGGAAGTGTATCCACTTTTGGTAGTAAGTCCGTATTGAAGCTTCCCAAGTTTTATAAACATAAGATATAAACGACATTGTATGAATATGAGACGAGTATATATGATATTGAACAAAAAGGAAGAGTGAGGAGGGGTAGTATGAATGAATATAATGTACAAGGGAATTGAAGGTGGACGTTGAGAAATAGGAGAGAGCCAGGAACAGAAGTAAAGAGGCCAATCGAGAGTAGCTAGAGACCAGCAGTAGGTAAAGAGGAGGAGAGTGTAAAAGAAGCAGATGTGGGAAAGTGCCAGTTAATATAGACAGCCAGAATAGGAGCAGACGAAAGGAGAACAGAAGGAGAAGAACTGACTTGACCATTTCTGAGATTTGTTCTCTCCAGCGCCACCCGTGCACCAGCCGCAGAGAAAGCCACTGGGAGAGCCACGACCCCTCGCTCGCTAATCTGCCGGCGGCGCGGCGCAGATCCGATCAGACGGACTAAATTGCACAGCTGGATCGATGGCCTGGCTGGGTTAATTCTACTATATCTCTGGATATACGTGTACGTGGTTGGTCAAGTCTTAGTTTGTGTATGTATAACAGACCTCATCTGTTTGCTGTTACTAGCTGTGTGCATGGTATATCCTCTCTCTGTTCCACCTCCTTTCTCTCTCTGATCCTCTGGGACGATCCCTCTCGCCTCGCTTACTTGTGGCCGATCGCGATGCAGATAGAGTTTGTCCTATAAAATATTAAGTTAAAACTTAAAATTAACCCATTAAATTTTTATCATCAATTAAATTTCAATTTTTATATAACTGTGAATTAATCTGTGATATATAGGATATTCATTATATATAGACTTCATCAGTTATATACAGTACAAGGATGGTAGAAACAGAAAGTGTTAGCTATATATATCCATCAATATTATAATCGTGGTGCTAGATTAGCGAATCAACATATTTGCATTTCTATAACTATTATTTACATATGAAAAAAATTATAGCTATATATGATTCATATGATGATTCATGAATTAATATTGCTGTAATATTATAATTGAAATTTCATTTCATCAATTAATACAATAAATACGTTTTTTTTTATCTTCATATTTACGACGACGAATATCGTAACCAAAATCAAAATTTAAATCAAAATTTATATAGCTATAGAACATCGATCATAACTATAATATTAATTCAAATATGATATATATATATAAATTAATCAATTTCATAAATTTGTGACAATTAGTTAATTATAACCTTTCAGAAATATAAAAATGAAGTAATTTATAGGTAATTAATTAAGTTAACTGGGTTAATTTTAAACTGGATCGATCGTATTAATTATAAGTAAGTCTGTAACAGAACATATATCGAATACTTATATGTGGTATATGATATAGTCATTTAAATTAACCTTACCTATCTATTATATAGGTACGTTATATGATCGATTTACGATTTATTTCAAATATTAATATTCGAATTCGAATTCCTTTTTTAATTTTTAATTTTAATTTATTAAAATTTAAAAGGAGGTTTGTGGCAATGCGGCAGTGCGGCGATTGTACTGCCCTAATTTAACCGAGAATTCGGCGACAACGATTAAATCCTTATTATCTATTTTCATTTCTTTATTATTGAAAAAAAGCAACAACTAAATTAATTAAAGTGTTTTTGTGTGTGACCACCGACCATATGCAGTGATCGAATCAGTGAATCAGTGATTACGTATCTATTATATATTCAACTTTATTTAGATCAGTAAAACTGAGTAAATACTATAAATACTAAATGCTAAATAGAGCTTTTGTCTTTAATTATTTAATTGTCTGATTGTTTGAAAAAAACTGAACGTATACAACATCTTTTGATTGGTCACTCTTGATCAATAGCTAATTTAAAGTATATTATAGAAGATCTGGGGTCATTGAGCACATATATTGAACTTATAATTTGAACATTATATTCTATATTGAACTTTGGCCGGGGTTGATTATAATATGGTTTATAAATTCTTATTATATTTATGTTCTTTTTATTCCATATATTCAGGAGTTTCAGGAGCTGATTGTTATAATTATAGTTGAAGTAAATCTATAAGGCGTATAGCAGCTGATTCTTGATTTCACACTTATATATAGTATATATATATATATATAACTTTTCCTCATGATTAAAAAAGTTGATCAAGTTGATCGTAAAATTGTTGATTTAATTGGTCAAATTCAAATTAAAATAAGTATAAACTATAATTATAATTAAGATAATCATATATGCTTATAATTTCAAACTTTAAATCTTATATAGGAATCTTAGGCGGTGATATACGTACTATAATCAAACCTAAAGCTGATTAGCCAATAATAATTAATTAGATACAATTAATTATAAACATTATTTTTTACTATATAGTTGTAGACTTGAATAAATAGGAAAACTGAAGGGTATGTTACTGTATGTAGACACTGGACAGGAATGTATATACTATAGAAGTATTAATACTTTATATATATAATGATTCAATTGTAATAATTGTAATAATTGTAATGTGTATATAAAGATCCCAATTAGGTAATAAATTAACACTATAAGGGCCTGTGTTTTTAGGATTACATGATGGAAAGTAGGATTGAGAGAATTTGAGATTGAGAATTTGAGGGTTATACATTATAGCGTAATGGCTTACAACCTTATCATCATCATGATTCTGATTCATGAATTCGTAATTTAAAACATAAATCTCTATAATATAAAAATAAATAAAGCAATAAAATTAAAACTTGAAAAATTAACGTAAAAAACTAATTATAAAAAGAACTGAAAACAAAACAAAAAAACAAAACACCATGCAAACAGAAACAAAACTCATGTACCTTGATAATAAGGACCAGGAGCCATTAAAATATATCTTTCCATAGCTTCTCTAAATCTATTTTTATATTGTTTAGGAGTAATAACAGTTGGTTCTTTACCAACACCAGTACCACCAACTAAACCTTTTTCTTTAACCCAACTTTCTAACTTTTTATCCCAAGTAAATTGCCTAATAAAATCAATAATACCAACAACTAATTCTTTATTTTCAGAATCAATTCCAATAACTAATGAATAATCCATAACATTCATCTTAGCTAAAAATAAAGTATCATTCCAAAGAGATATTCTTAATAATCTTTTATTATTCTCTCTAACAAATAATGGTGATTCATAAATATATTCAACCATATTTTCATCTAATAAGACTTCATTCTCTTTACCAGTTTGTTCAACATGTCTATTTCTCATACTACCTTTCAAATCAAAAATTCTAGTCATCTTTCTATGATAAAATAAATTCTCCATAATTATAACATCTAATGTATAAGATTTAGAACCTGGAATACTATTCTTAACTTGAATTTGATAAAATCCAAAAATCTTACCTAAAACAGTTGGTAAACCATGAAATAAAGCTTGTGCAAAATATTCAAAATATGATGGAGCAAATTGAACAAATGATTCTAATTCAGATTTCTTTAATGTTTTCATAATAAATCTATCATCTAAAGTCTTTAAAAATGCAGATCCTGATTTACCACCTGTTGAATCCCATTTAACACATCTTGATAAACTTTGAATATAATTTTCAGTGATTCCACACTGTCTTCTAAATGCATCAAATTGTTCAGCAAAGAAAATTTTACATGAAATAACTGAATAACCTTCTTCGAATTGATAATTCAAGTGGAAACCTTTCTTCAACATAATACTTTCTAAACTAATTTCAGGTTCAGCAATTGTACTAGCACCTCCACCAGAATGAGCTCTTTGTTCAATCGGATCTTCTAAACGATTAGGATTGGAAGCAGCAGGTACAGTAGAATTATTACCAGATGAATTAGTATTGGCAAAACTAGCTGAAGCTTGAGATAATTTATAACTATAATCAGAGGTAGTTAAACAGAAAGCAATAATTGAACTTGGTTCATCTTCTCTAACAATAACATTAGAATCAACAAAAATATGTTCAGATGAATTTAATGGATAAGCTAATGGTTCCCATAAACTAGCAGATCTATCAGCCCAGAAATGTCTTAATGATCTTAATAATGAAACCTTTTCAGGTTGAATTTCTTGTGTTGATGGTGTGGAAGATAAAGGCGGTAATGCTTGTTGTTTCTTTGGTTGAACCTTTTCTTGTTGTTGCTTTTGTTGCTTTTGTTGTTTTGGCTTCTTCTTATCGGCTTCATTAATTGATGTATCTTTCTTATCAATAACACTTATCTCACTTTCATCTTGTTTTCTATCTTCTTCATCTTCTTCATCTTCTTCATCTTCTTCATCAATTTTATCAATTATTTGAGTTAATGAATCATCAAATTGAACTTTATTATGAGCTTGGGGAACATCAATAGTAACATCATCTTCATCTGGATCCATTGAAGTATTAGCACTTGGTAAATTAGCCATAGATTTACTTCTTGATGGCAATTCTAAAGTTGATCTATCTTGACTTAATTCTCTTCTTTCAACTAGATTCTTGAGTTCGTTTGTATCACGAATGATTTCAGCTGTAGGATTTAATGAACCAACTTTAGAAAGAGAAAATTTATATTTGTTATCAATTTCTTTTTTACCTTCTTCTCTTTCCTTAAAATATTCCTGGGCATCAAAAAATGCAGTTAATTGTTTAACTTTACCATCCCGTGATTTTTTTAAATCAAATCCAGCTAAAACATCATCATTACTTTTTAAAATATGATCTTGAAATTCTTTATTGCCAAATTCCCACAGCAATCTTTTATCAGAATATGATTCAGATTTAGCTCTTGTATTTATACCATGATTCTTTGGAGTTAGAGCAAGAGAATGTGCTTCACTTGATGATGCCAATTCATTAATCTTTTCTAAAACCAGGGATCCTTTTCTTCTTGCAGCATTTGGGGATGGCATTAATCTTGGGTACTCGTTAGAACTTGAATTTGGAGTTGAATCATCAATTGAATTATCAAGTAAAATTATTTTAGGTCCAGATATCTTCTTATTCTTGATTGGAGTACTTGGAATATCAGGAGTAGTAACACCAGAAACTTGAATTTCAGGGTTTTCACCCACCATTTCATCTGCTTTTGGATTTTCAATTGGATTATTAGATTGAACAATCAGTTTACACTCTTTCTCTTCATTTTCTTCATCATGCTTATCAGCTTCTTCCTCATTCTCATGTTCATCATCATCTTCCTCATGTTCATCATCAGCTTGAACTTCTGTATCTTCTTGTTCAGGCAACTCTTGTTCAGGCGAAGGTAAAGGTATACTCTTTTCATTTTCAATTTCAAGAATTTCACTTTCCTCATCTTCATCTTTTGATTCTTTAACACCAACACTACCAAATATTCTATCTAGTTGAAATGTAGTAATTCTTTTAATTTCTTTTTCAGTAGGTAAGAAACGACTATCAAAATCCTCAAATTCAGCATTCCAATTAGTTGATAATTCTTGAACTTCTCTAATTGCAACATTTAAAGTCAAATGCTCAGTAACATCAGTACTTGACCAAATATGATTAACCAATCCTTTGATCTTATTATACTCTTTTTCAACTCTAAGTTTTAATTCTTCAATTCTTTTTTGACCAGCTTCCATTTTATCAATTGTCATACTATCAACCTTAACTCTATTTAATCTTTCTCTAACACTATTAAAGAATTTTTCAGATTTTAATAAAACATTTTGATAAGTATCAATCTTAATTTGGATATCATATTCAGGCTGCCAGAACAATTGAAATTTAGGTGGAACTAATTGTAATAAATCAATATCAGTATATTCAACTCTAACTGCCAAATGTTGAAAACTAAAATAATGAATTTGATCTCTATAAAAATCATGTTCACAAGTTGAACCTTTAACTTTCATACCACGACACCAAAAACTCAATTCTAAATATTTACCAAATGAATATTTCCAAGCATTATCACTTAATGGTAAAACAGGAGTTGTATTAGAACAAGACCTACAATAAGACCATGACATTATAGTATTTTCTCTACCTTGAATCATATGTGGATTATTTTCTAATACAATATCAACTTTACCAGTCCCATGAACATAAGTTCTGAAATGTTCCTTTAAAGTTAATTGACAACCACCAGTACAGACATCATCAGCATGTAGACAAATATGTTCAATAAAATGACCTAAACAAACATCATTTTCCCAATAAAAATCAATAAATTGAATATCTGGTCCAATACAAGGAGTAGCATTTTTGGTTGAAACCATTGAAAATAAAGTAACTATATTTTGATGTGAAATTGGATCTAAATATGACTGTCTTCTATTCTGCCAAAATTGTTCCCATTGCCTAGATAAAGTTGAAATTTCAGATTTCAAAAAATCTAATTTGAATTCATAATTAGCTTTAATAATTCTATATATATCATCATTAGTAAATGGTAATTTGTTAATAAAATCATCCTTAACATCAAAGAAACTTAAATATTTATTCAATAAATTTGGTTTTTCATCATTAAATGGGTTTTCCAATTTTAGATTACCACTTTTAACAGATTCCATAAACTCTTTAAACATCAATTCATTTTTATCAACTGAGACACGACAACTCCGCAGTTTAATTAAAATATAAGGTAAATTAAAATGAACCCAAGCAGAGATAGATAATATTCTATTTTCAAAAGCGTCATAAGCATCATTATAAGAATTAATTGGAATATCATACAAAGGAGTTGATGGTTCAATTGGTTTGAATTCATTAGCTTGTAAACATTGATCTCTCATCAAACCTGATTCCAATTTAACATTTAAATAAATATAAGCCATTAAATTAGCACATTCTTTAATTTTATCTAATACATCTTTATTAGCACCTCTTAAAACAACAGTAAAACCTAATTCAGGATTACAACCAGTAAAATAAAAATAAGTTCTTTTAATATTATCAGAAATAAAAGTTCTTTGTTGAAATTCACCACATCTACCTAAATTTGGTCTAATTGCTAATTTATCAATTGATGTAATTATATCAGCTTTTGTAAATTTTGAAATTTTCTCAATAACTTGACGTTTAATATTTGTTGCAACAGATATACCTTGATCAGCTAATAATTTTAAAGCATAGCCATTAACAGAAGATGTAGTTAAAACAATATTTGGTTTTAAAGCAACTATTCTAGTAACCAATTTTTTTAAAAATTCATCTTGTTGTGCAATAACAGGTTCTAAACTTGAAAATTTCAATTCATTTGAAACTTGTTGTTCATATTCAATTTGAAATGTAATTAACATAACTCTTGGATTTATAAATTTTAAAGGCATTTTTTTCAATGGTAAAATATTTGAAAAAACAATCCCATCAATTAATTTTGTATCATTAACTGAAGCACCAGGAATTTTTTTAATTTTAATATAATTTGATAAATCAAATGCTTCACCATTTGACATTTCAATTGTAACATTTGAAATTTTCTTTAAACATTTAATTAAAACAGGTATCCAATCTGATAAATTATCAATTCTACTATCAGTTAAAATTTCAGTTGCTAATTGTTTTGCATGATTTTCACCAGCTCTTAAAAAATCATCTAAAAATTCAAAATCATTATTACCAAATCCACCAAATTTATTATTATTAGTTGAAAAATTTCTATTAAATAAATTAGAAGATGCATTATTATTATTATTATTCGAAGCATTTAAATAATCACTTGCTATTCTATTATTTGTTGTCTTTCTTTTATGTCTATGAAAATTTGAAACACGTCTATTATTAGACTGCCTACTTGGTCTAATTATATTTCTTTTAGCCATGATGATTCCAGGTGGAGGTTGAATATCTTCAGGTTTAATGAAACTCTTATTTGAAATGTTGGATAATAATGTACTATTCCCAGTAGTATTATTAAATTTTTGTTGTTGTGGTCTATAAGGCCAATTGAATTGATGATTATTCATGAAACCAAGCATAGCTTGTTCATCATCACTATCTTCATCATCTTCAGAACTACCAAGAGATAACAATGATTTACCAGCAGGTGTACCAGTACCACCACCACCACCAGTTGTATTATAAGGATTAGTCATATTATTTGACAAAGAATTATTTCTTCTAAATGAATCTTTATTTGTAATTTGATTATGTTTTCCATAGAAAGGACTAGCATGTGCAGGAAAAGCTTTATCACTATTATAATTTAAATCATCATCAGATTCATCATCCTCATCCAATATTGAAGTACCATTACTTCTTCTTGATGCAGTACTTGCAGATTTGACTCTATTTAAAGCAATTGATCCTAAATGAGCATTATTATCAATATTTGCACTTGATCCATTACCAAAATTAAAAATTGAAGAAGCAGCATTACCAAAAGCTTGTGTAAAAGTTGGTATCTTTTTTAAACTACCAGCAAGTAAATTGTTATTATAATTATTATTATTGTTGTTGTTGTTGTTATCACCTGAACCTGAAGCATTACCACTACCACCTTCCATACTAATTGAAACAGAAGGAACACCTGATGAATTTCCAGCATTAACAAAGTAATTATTATTATAATAATTTCCATAGCTGTTTAATGTTTGATCAATGCTTGTACTTAATAAAGATCTATTCAAATTATTATTATTTGGATTTGGATTTAAATTATTAGTTGAATTAATTGTTGTATTAGTTGTAACTGTATTATTTCTATTTTTTCTAGTCATAGTTAAAGTAGGGTTAATTAAACCAGCTCTTGGAATATCAATTTCAACAGCTTCACCTTTTCTTGTAGTTGCAATAGCCATCATTGGAGGAGGTGTAGGTGCAGCATTATAAGGAGGATTAGTTGAGTTACCACTATTAATTGGATCCAGTGATAAAGTATTTGAACTTAATCTTGAATCAAATGAAGTTCGTTTATTAGGTGAACTAGTATTATTATTATTATTATTATTATTATTATTATTTGTAAATGATAATCTTTGAACAGAACTATCATCAATCATTGAATCATCTTCTTCACTTGATGGATATTCTTCATAACGATCAGCTAATAAAGAACAAGTTAAACAAGTTCTCATTTTATTATTTAATATACCAAATTTTGAACCATCAATAAATGTACAACAATTACCACAGAATATTTTACCACAAATTCTACAATGATGTTTTCTTCTAAAAGTTGTAAATTTTCTTTCACATGAACGACATTTAGTAGCACTTGAATCATCTAGCCAATAATCTCTTCCTAAACCACTCGTATATTTTTGAGTATTATTATTATTTGTAGTATTGTTTGAGTTTGATAATTTAGACATCAAATTAAAAGATAGATCACCGTAGTTGTTGTTGTTGTTGTAGTATGTGTGAGTCTGGTCATTGAGCTGTGTTGTAGAAGCAGACAAGCTACTCTGAATACCAAATTGCGGCATCCTAAAGTATTCTAAAGTGGCCCTTTAACTGACTTTGGTGTTGTTGAAGCAACAGCTAAGAGGAGAGAAAAAAACACCTAAAACACTGTTTACGTCTTTTGAATTTGCCCGCACAACTACCGAGAATTTAATCAATTAACACGTACAAATACAATTAAAAACACTCTATAACATGCAAAAAATATAAATATAAATAAAATACAAAATAAATAAATAAAAGTAAAACTCAACTCAATGCTGTTCACTCTCAACCTTCTGCTCTAAACATGCTGATTTACAAACCTTGATTTCTCTAACCCATTCACTTTTTAAAACTTGTGATCCTGTAATTCTTCTATGTGGATTTGGATCTAATAATGAATATATAACATTTTTACATTTCTTTCTTTTCAACTTCTCTATTGGTTCATATCCTTTAGTTTCTTTTCTCTTAGATATATAATTCAAATAAAATTCATCTTCTAAAGTAGCAGATTTCCATAATTGTCTACCAGATCTCATAGCCATATAAATTACACCACATGCCCATAAATCAATTGGTCTTGGATCAAATTCTTTTAATAAATATTCTTCAGGTGCAATATATGATGAAGAACCACATAAACCATTTGATAATTGAATATCATCTTCCCAAGCCATTTTAAAACATTCTGAACTACCAAAATCTGTAATTTTTAAAACACCATTATTTGTAATTAATAAATTTTCAGGTTTTAAATCACGATGTGCAACACCCAATTCATGAATATAATTAACACCTCTAATTAATTGTTTAAAAAAACAATCAGCTTCATTATATTCTAATTTTCCAGCTGTTATAATTAATGAATATAAATCACCACCAGAACAATATTCCATAACTTCACAATATTCAGATTTAGCATCTCTTAATAAATCATATGATGCTATAATATTTTTATGTTTTAATGATGATGATATACAAAATTCATTAATTAATCTTTTTGAATATTTTTTATCAGATTCATTTGATTTTTTTTTAAATTCTTTAACAGCAAATAATTGTTCAATATTGTTTTCAGATTTCTTATGAGCAATTCTAACAACACCAAATGTACCTCTACCAATAATCTCTTGACATTTACCATATTTTTCAGAAAATGATCTATCATCAACATGTTGAACTGAAACAGCATTTTTTGGTTGAAAATGATTTAAATTAGAATCATCTAAATATTGTGTAACATCACCTCTTTTAACCTGATTTAATAAAGAAGAAAATAAAGTTGGTGGTAAAGATTGATTATTAGCAGTTAAATTAATTTTATCAACAGTATCTTTTGCTTCTTGATCTAATTGAGCTAAATTTGTTGAAGATAATAAATTTGGTATAGCAGACACAGATTGACCTCTTAATTTTTGACCACCTAATAAATCCTTTAACATTTGACCAACTTTTTCTTGTCTTTTTGAATTTTTTAAATGATGTTCATGTGAACCATCAGGAAGTAATATAAAACGAGCTTGTGAGATAGGATTTGAAGATCTTATAGAATTTACACGAGATACATTGTTCAAAGAGGAATATTGTTGTTGTAGTTGATCATTTAAAGTCATTTTTGGAGGAGAAGTTGAATTATGTAAATGAGGTAATTGTAAAGGAGATTTTGAAGATTTTGCTAATTTTGTAGTAGACTTCAAAGATTTTGTAGATTTATTGTTTGAAGGAACTACGATATTTGATTCATTAGTTATAACGTTATGATTTAAATCAGTTAATGATAAATAAGAACTAGCATTTGATAAAACAGGAGAAATTAAATTTTCATTATGTTGTTTATTATTAATTGCAGATGAAGATGAAGAAACAGAAGCAGAAGAGGAATGAGGAGGAGAGTAGTTTTGTTTATTTTCTTTTTTCTTAGCAAAGAATTTGCTTAGTTTAGAGAGGTTTGAAGTTGAAGGGGTTGTTGTTGAAGACTTTTGATGTTTCACCTCAGAAAGAGGATTAACAGAGTTAACAAGAGAGGCTTGAGCCATTTAAAAAGACTGGGGAAGACTTAACAGTAAGACAGATGCTAGTAAGGAAGTAATGCTGATAGATAATGTGTGGATTGTAGTATTTGGTGGTAGTAGGAGGAAAAGAAGCGTATCATAAAAACGAAAATAAAATAAAATAAGTGCTGTTAACGTTGTTTATATAACAAGTGGAAAATTAGATGACGTATACTAACTGTCGGATTATTCTTACGACGCCCCTGCCCTCTTTCCTCTGGTTCTTCTTCTTCCTAGATCTTCTCCAGATATCCTCCTTCTTCCATACGTCCATACTACAACACACTGGTTGGCTGCTTTCCTCTGCTTTCCTCTAGCTGATTTGTGTGGTGAAAAACGTGCAGCAAAAATTTTTAATTAAATTTCTCACTTAAATTAGCGGCTACCACTGACACTGTAACACTGTAACTCCTTCAAATCACAGTACAACAAACTATCCCACCAGATATGCGGACTTGTATTCATATTTGTAAGCTGTAGATAGCCTGTACAAGTGCCCACCTAAATATACTTAACAGGGAGTGTCCCGAAAATTCTTTCTCAACTCTATTTGTGATCATGTTTCTCATAACTTATACTTTACTCATATTAATTCAGACTGATCAAGAGAATCATATTTGATGATATATCTCATTGAATAATATAATTAATCTTGATACGAGCAGCCAGTAAATTAAAGTACATAGAAATCATTATCAACTTACAGTATCAATCAATAGCTAACTAGTACAAGATTAATCCGATGTACGTCATTAGAGAAAAAGTGATACGACTTTTCATATCTCTCTTTTGCTGGCTATATGATGTTAACTCGAGACATGGAGGTCACCAACTCTATACATGCTGTGATAACACCATTTACCATTAATTTGATGAAAAATGGTTGAAATTAAAAATAAACGTACGTACTTTACAGTTGCCAAGATATATCGAGACCGCCTATCGGCTCAAAGTGCGGTAACTTTGTATCTACCTGACTTCATAAACTACTTCAATTTTAATATTAATATATAATATATTGTAATCATATATAAATTATTAGGGTAAACATGCATAAAATGAAACTAAACAATAACAAAAATAAAAACAAAAAATCATTATTGAATCAAATAAATTCTAGATTCATAAGGTTTCAAAACATCTTTATTATTATTATCATCAACATTAGATAAAATTAATTTTAAATCACCATCAACACCTTTCTTAAAAACTTGTTCTTCTTTAGTTAAATTTAAAACAACATAAGCTTTTCTATCTTTACCAATTTTAATAAAACTCATAATATTTTCATTTTCAAAATCAACATGTTCAAATTCTCCATAATTTAAAACATCTGAATATGTTTTTCTAGCTTGTAAAGCTTTAGTCCAATAACTTAAAATTGAATTTGAATCATTAGTTTGCTTTTTAACATTAATTTCTTTATAATTATCATTAACTCTAGTCCATGGTGTAACTTTTGAAAATCCTGCATATTCACTATCATCCCATTGAACAGGTGATCTAGCATGATCTCTTGCAACTAAATCAATTAAATCTAATAATTTAGATTTTTCTTCTTCTGTTCTTCCTTTAGAATTAAATTCTTTCCAATAATTGATTGTTTGTATATCTTTATATTCATCAATACTCCATGAACGTGGAACATTAGTCATACCAATTTCTTGTCCTTGATATAAAAATAATGTACCAGTTAAAGAAACTTGTAAAGTTGCTAACATTTTAGCTGAAACATCTCTAAATTCTTTAGAATCATTACCAAATCTAGTAATTGACCTTGCTTGATCATGATTTTCAATAAAAACAGTAGACCATGCATCTGTACCTTTAATAAATTCACTTTGTTCTTCAAATGCTTTTTTAAAATCAAGTGTTGTATATGGTGAAAATTTAAATTTATCACCATCATTACCACCTAATTCAACTGCATTAAATAAAAAAATCATATTAATTTCTTTTTCTTTTGCACTAACATATTTTAATGTATCTTCTCTTGAACAAACTCCAACTTCTCCAACTGTCATAGCATCATAATGTGATAAAACTTTTTCATTCATTTCTTTATGAAATTCGTGAATTCTAGGTCCACTTGCAGTTTGACCATAATTTGGAAAGAAAAATTCATCAGTTGTTTTATCCATTTCTGGGTTAAAATTAGCATCTTTTAGAGGATATGATTTTGAATATAAACTAGCAGTATCAATTCTAAAACCATCAACACCTTTATCTAACCAAAATTTAACAGCAGAATTATAAATCGCTTCTCTAGTTTCTGGATTTTCCCAATTTAAATCTGGTTGACCTTCAGCAAATAATCTTAAATAATATTGTTGAGTTTTTTCATCCCATGTCCAAGCTGAACCTGAAAAATATGATCTCCAATTAGTTGGTGGTTGTCTATTACCATTTGAATCATATCTTGGATCTCTCCAAATATACCAATCTCTCTTTGGATTATCTCTTGATGATCTACTTTCTAAAAACCATTTATGTTCTCTCGATGTATGATTAATAACTAAATCACAAATTAATTTCATATCACGTTTATGAATTTCATTAATTAATGTATCCATTTCATCCATTGTACCATAAATTGGATCAACTTGTTCATAATCTGAAATATCATAACCCATATCTTCTTGAGGTGATTTAAAATGTGGTGATAACCAAATAACTGTTGCACCTAAAGATTTAATATGATCTAAAGTTGAAATGATACCTGAAATATCACCCCATCCATCACCATTACCATCTTTATAAGAAGCTGGCCAAATTTGATAAATGATAGACTCTTTCCACCATGGTTCACCTGATGCTGTTAATGAAGTAGGCATATTTGATTTTATTAATTTTATTAATTAATTGAAGTGAAAAAACATCGGATCAAGAAGAAAGGAGCAGGATACAGGTATTTATATAGTGATCCATATATAATCCGGGGAAGCCTGGAAGGTGTAAATAAATTCAAATAATGAACTCATTAATTGGGCTTTAAAGCGATAATCAGAGCGATTCTTTTTACGATGATGATGATGATATACTGTACTGTAATACGTACGTAGTTGGTTTTAATCTGACCATTTCTTATATGATATGGAGAAACTTAACCTTTTCTTTTGGTCATCATTCACGAATTAGGGGTATAAGTTAACGGTTATAGCTGCTTTATTCTTTTCTTTTGTGACTGCTTAGAGATCGATGGTTACGAGCACGCTTGATTTCTACTAGAAATACATGCTACCAATTTCCAACAGAAGTTGTACTACTAGCTTCAAGTATTAAGTATTAAGTATTAATTAAATTCAAAAACGACTCCAAAATAAAATAGATAAAAAAAAGATTACTTCTTTGTAGGCTTTTCATTAGGTTCAACAACAATTTCAGAAACATCAGAACTATCTCTATGTCTTGAATTATCTAAAGGAATTCTAGAAATTGGTTTCTCCTTGCCTAACATAACTTTAATAACATAAAGTATGGTACTTCTACCTTCCCATAAAGGAAATAGTATAGTAAATAAAGCAGCACATATCAACCAAATCATTGAAACAACAATTAAACCAGTAAATGAACCTTTACTTAAATCATGATTTGATCCATATAGAGCTAGTGGAACAATAATGTAACAACCAAACACCACAAATAGGTTCACACCTAGAGCCCACCAAGATTGTCTTTTCAACAGTTTTGTTTCTTCATCTTTAATTATAACAGCTTCTTCTTCTTCTTCGTCAATATCATCACCTAATTTAATATCATTGAATTTATCAAAATCAAAAGGTTCGGTATCTGGTTTCCAGTAGCTCAGAACAATAAAATAAAGAACTGGAGAAAAAACAGCAACAAGATTCCCAACTAATGTAGCTTGACCTCCAGAGACAGTTGTTTTATTAACAATATGATCACCGTACACATAAGAAGCGCCAATCCAACACCCAACAGCGGTTAAAGTTCCTAATGGAGCACCAATTAATAAAGCAGTTTTACTAAATTTAGGCCAAAATAAAGTTAAGGTAACAGCAACAACTTCTGGGGATAAGATGATACCAATAAATGTTAATAACCAACCTACAGTAACACCAATATAATTGAAAACTGTAGATAAAATAGCCATAAATAATCCAAATCCAACAACAGCTATATGAGCAACATTAACAAGTTGTTTTCCTTCAGCTTTTGGATTGGTATAAACTCTATAAACATCGTAGGTAATGATAGAACTAAAAGCAATTAACTCAGCAGATGTTGCAGACGTTACTGACATAAAAAGCATTACTAAACCAGCTGCAGCTCCACTTGATCCAAATATAGCAGCTAAACCGTAAATGACAGGAAGAGCAGAGTCAACTTCTGATGTTGTTAATGCATCTGGATAGGTAACTGAAGCAGGATTATTTAAAAGAGCTCTACAAGCTAAACCTGCAGAACTTCCCAAACCAAAAGGAATAACTGCCCAACAAATACCACCCATAGTATAGCCCCAGAATATGGATTTGCTACTAGAAGCAATTGCTCTTTGAGAATAACCTGGGTCACCAAAAACACTACTAAGACCACCAATAGTAACAGACCAAGTTAACATCATCATATCACTATCTCTGAAAGATAAGTAGCTCTGACCTGTAGCACTTGGAAAAGTTTCTTGAACTTCTTTCAATAAATCGTACATTTTACCTGGAGATCCAATCAAACTAGAAGAACAATAAATTGTGTAAGATGCAACTATGATGATCATATAAATGATTACTGTATGAATCCAATCAGAAATAAATGTTGCTTTCAATCCACCTAAAGCAGTATAAACAATAACACCTAAAGGTAATAAGAAACTAGCAGCAATGGTATGCATTCCAGTAGTAGCAGCAAAACCTTGAGAACCACCAAGTAATAATAAGGATGAAATTAAAACATTTGTAGCTGTACAATAGCATAAGAACAGCCAATGGCCAGCTTTTCCAAATCTAATATAAAAACATTCAGAGACAGTATGAGCAGAAGGTGCCTTTAATTTAAGTTGAAGAGCTAGAAACACAAACAAAGTAATTTGAATTGTACCTCCAATTCCATACATATAACCACCTGAAATCCCATGACTATAACTCCAAGTCCCTGAAGATAATAATGTAGCAGGCCATGTCCAAGCAGAAACTGTACTACTTGAAATTAAACCAATTGAAACATTTCTTGAAGCAGTTGAAAATCTTTCTGAGTTTTGAACTTGACCTAAATATTTTGATAATATTCTTGTTATTACAACCATCATAAGAGCAAAAGCAGCACCAATACCTAAACTAAAACCATAACCGTAACCCTGTGATAATATAGCTGTATCTCCCTTCATAATAATTAAAAAACTATGAAAAGTTGTTGTTATTTCGATATCAATTGGAAGACATTGAAGAGAAGACTAATGAAATGAGTTACTGATGGGAGAGAATTACATTATATTATAAGATCATAAGATGTATGAATTCATGAAACATTTGATGATATGATGGTAAAATTTCCGACTCCCAAGACTCCCAATGATTGATAACTAAAGTTGATTGAAATAGTCTTATCAACACAATTGGTATAGTATTGATAGTAGGCCGATCATTATATGCTATCTATGGTACTCTATATCATTCTATGTACGTATATGGAATTTAACGACAGCTAGATCGTTGCATGAAAGTTAACAAAAACAGTCCTGTACTAGGGTAGGTACCAATATCACTGATAAAAGTTTGATATGAATCATATATGCATGGTACGAGCTAAGTGGAGCTACGTACATTAATATTGCAAGTTATGGAACTGGCGTCGGCAAAGACAAAGAAGATTTGCTGATAGTATCCACTTTTCTAGTATCTAAATCATACTAAATGTCATTATCTTCTTAATTGCAGTCAAAGCTATATCTTATCTTAAAAAGAGAGAGAGAGAGAGAGAGAGAAGAACTGAAGAATATGTTTTGCGCGGAATAATCACAAGTTTTACAACAGATATGAACACTTTTGCTTTACATATATTTCATCTTCAAAGTTATAAATGCAATTAGATACCCCAAAATTAGACTCTACCTCATATATGTTAGTTTTGCTAATAACACCAACTTACTATTCCAATGACTTGGGAAGGTATAATCAAAGAAAAAAGACAATCACTATATGACTCTATTCCTTCAGAATGGATATTTGAAGGTATTAAGACAGACATGGTTGATAAAGGATTTGTTAACCCATCATTGTATTTAGACTCAATTTTACCTGAATCAGAAACAAAGTTAGTCAAGTTGTCTGTAATTGAATTACAAAGACTCATATCTACAGGAAAATTATCTTCATTTGAATTAACTACCTCAATTTGTCATAGAGCTGCTTTATCTCATCAAATACTTAACAATTGTATTGAAATATTCTTTGATGAAGCATTGACTAAAGCCAAAGAATTAGATGAATACTTTAAGAAAGAAGGTAAGATTATTGGCCCATTACATGGTATTCCAATTTCATTGAAAGACCAAGTTGATTTATTAGGAAAAGATTCATCAATTGGTTATGCTGCACTAGTTAATAAGCCAGCTTTAAAAGAATCATTATTAGCTTCAACTCTTGAATCATATGGCGCTGTTTACTATTGCAAAACTACTGTTCCAATGGCCATGATGTCCTGCGAAACAGAATCCAATTTACATGGTTATACATTAAATGGTGTTAATATCAACCTTTCATCAGGAGGAAGTTCCGGGGGAGAAGGCTCATTAATTGGTAGTTATTCTTCGATTCTTGGATTTGGTACTGATATTGGAGGAAGTATTAGAATTCCTTCAAATCATCAAGGATTATATGCTTTAAAACCTTCACCAGGAAGAATTTCTTATATGGATGTTACAAATTCATATTCAGGTCAAGAAGTGGTTCCATCTGTTATCGGTCCAATGGGTCATTCTTTGCATGATATTCAAATGATTACTAAATTGATTGTTGATAGTGAATTATGGAATTTTGATCCAAAAGTTATGCCTATTCCATGGAGAGATTTATCAGAATTGAAGAAAAAGAAGTTAAATATTGTATTATGGAAGACTAATGGTGAAATTTATCCACATCCACCTATCCTTAGAGGACTTGATTTAGTCAAAGAGAAACTTTTAAAGAAAGGCCATAACGTAATTGATTCTAACATTCCAATGGTTCTTGAATTAATAGAAACACTTACCAAAGTTTTTGGTGCTGATGCTTGTAAAGAAATATATGATACTTGTAAACTTACAGGTGAGCCAATTGTTCCAAATGTTAGAAAATTAGTTGTTAAAGAATCTATTACATCACCTTTAACAGTTAATCAATGGTGGGATCTAGCAAATGAAGTTTATGCAGTTAAACAAAAGTTTTTGAAATGGTGGTATGATTTAAAAGTAGATGCAATTGTTGCACCAGTTTGTCATTCTACATCAGTTATACCTGGTGGCTTATTTACATGTGAATTTACTATGCCTTTTAATATTACTGAATGTTGTAGTACAGTTTTACCAGTTACTGTTATTGATAAATCAATTGACATTGCAGATACTAATTATAAACCAATAAGTGAATTAGATGATATTTGTTACAAGTCTTATAACCCTAAATTATATGACAAAATGCCAGTTTGTGTTCAAGTTGTTTGTAGAAAATTAGAAGAAGAGAAATCCTTAACAATAGCTTCGATCATTGATGAATAATTAACTATATTTTATCCTATCTTATTTCCCTTTATATTTTTTATAACTTTATATTAAGATTAACCAAAGAATCGAGTTTCAAACAACAAACCAATATATTGTAATTGATTATAGAAATCTTTCAACCTAATTATATAACGTACGTAACGTAACATTAATTCTTCATCTGAATCTATATTTTTAGATAAAAAAATATTATTTCAATCTAAATTTAAAGTTGAAGAAGAAGAAGTTTCAATTAACAACAAACTAACCATGCCTTGAAAAGATATAGCTTCTATAATTGATAAAAAATAACTTGTGTTATTTTAGAGGATCGAGCACTTTTTTTTGAGTTGGTTTTAACTTTATCTGTCACTATGTTTTAATTTTAATTACCTTTTGATTAATATATACACATGCTATCTAAAATTTCTATTAAAATAAATATTTTGAGAATAATACAGTAATGCTGAATCCTCGTTATATTTATATCTAACTATATATATGATGTAGTTATGAAGTGAAAGTAAAACTGATTGACGATCTAAAACTTCTTCTATATCTATTCACTTTTTTTCTTTATTATTAGTATTCAAATTTTTTTGCATAATAATAATCATTTTATCTAAGTCTTTCATATATTGTTTATTTTCCTCTGTTGATTCTCTATCAGATAATCTAGTTTTAGCAAATTTAAAATGTTTAAGAGCCAGCTCATACCTACCAAATTTTTCTTCCAACAATCCAAGTCCGACAGAAGAAGCCAATGCACATTCAGTGACAGACTGGTTTAATGAATTAATAGACGTTGACCTTCTAACTTTTGATCTAGCCATCGCCTTTTGGAAGTATCTATACGAAAAGCCATAGTTCGATAAAAGAGCATAGAAGCTCTGATGTAAGGAATAAGAAAATAGTTTACCAGAAGACCAATCTCGTTTGCATCTAAATGCATAATAAGCAAGATTTGTATCAGCAATCATTGTCAAATATGGATCTCTTAAATATTGTAATAAATACCAGTTAGATAGCACAAATTCCATACTTTCTTCTCTTTGATGTTTTGAGTCCAAAACTCTAGTATACAAGTCATTTGCAATGCATAAATCAACGACAAATATGGGCAAACAGGAAGTTTCATTTGAGAAAAATACATCTTGACTTTGCGGATATGTTTTCTCCATTAAAAATGAATACGAAATGTTTGGATATGTCTCATATTTATAAATAAAATCCAACATGCATTCAACGTTTGGTCTAATTTGAAGATTATATATCATTGGATACAAGTTCAAAAGCCTAGTATTTGCCTTGATTATGGAAAGTTGTAATAATGTTTCTGCGTAATCCATATTATCATCAGTTGCTAAATATTTATACCTTGTACTTAATTTCAACATTTGAGAAATCATAAAATCATATTCACTATGAGCAGAAGAGTGTTCAATAAAAAATGATTTCAAAAGTGGAAATGAACTAAATTTGTTTCTCAGCCATGAATGAATATCATATCGAATATAAGAAGGTTTATCTCCTAACTCATTTAATTTTATAGCATAATGTTCACACAATTCTAAATAGATCGAAGCAGCTTTATCAAGTTCATTTTGTATTTCATATAGTTCAGCTAATTGCAAAATAACACCAGAGTAATGAACAGATTCAATTGGATAACCAAGTTCATCAAATACTTTCATAGCTTGGAGGCAAGATTCGATTGAATTAGTATATTGTCTTTTCCTTTTTGTTTCAATGATCTTTTTGAGTAAAGGCTGGAGAGTTTCTAGAAGATTAGAAGTGTTAGTTATATATGATTTTTGGTTTTTACTTGATTTTTTAGTAACTATAAAGAAACATAATACAAATGCAGCACCAGCAGCAAGAAAATATGAAAAATCTAATTTCAAATCATTGGAATTTTTAGCTGGGTTATAACGTAGTATTGGTTCATCAAATTTTTTAGGAAATAAATGGGGAGATTGAAATTGATTTAAAGGATCGTGTGATAAATTTGGATTTCTTGGATTTGAAGGCTTTGTTGAATATTGGTACCTAAAATTCTTATTACTTAAAAGTATTTTCGTAAGAGAGTTTTGAGATATCTTAAAGCTATTGTTGTACCTTGTCACCTTTATCATTGTTTGATCAATATTGTGATGGTGCTTAAGAGAACTATATTCTAGTTGTTTTTGATTTTTGTGTGAAGGTTTGAAGTTATCGTTCTTTAGAATCTTTTTCAAAAGTTCAAACCAAAACAGCTCGCGTGAGATTTTTTTAGGGCCAAATAAATTGAAATAATCAATGGTTATCAATCTAAATAAAATAAGTAGAAGTGTATAACTAAATTTAAAGTAAATCATATACAGTAACGTCGAGAAAGAAAAAATAATATAAATCATAACAAAAACAGATAACAAAGAACAAAAATACAAAAAAAATCAAATGTTTTAATACAAAATACATCTTACATATTCAGGAACAAAATAGAAATCATCAAAACAAAAGCATTAGTTGTAAGTGTTGCAGATAAGAATGATCCAAAGTTTTCAATTTCAGAAATTGTATAAGCAGAACTATTATACGAGGAAGAGCTAAAAGTAGAAATAGTTGAAATTGAAATATAATCCATACTAGAAGAATCATTATTGAGATTAGTGGAAGAAGAAATAGGAACAGAATTTGATCCAGTTACCAAATGGCTAGTACTAGCTAAGTTTGAATCAAATGAAGTTTTGGAGGATGAAATAGTATTAGATGCACTGGAGAGTGAAATAGTATTAGAAGCATCACTTGAGATAGAATTAGTTTTTGTAGTTGCTTCTGAAGAAATAGAAGATAAAGATAAAGCATTATATATCGTAACTGATTCAGAAGAAGGATTAATGGTGCCAATAGCTGATGTTAAAGAACCAGAGTTTTGAACAATTACTATCTTATTAGATGTACTTGGTTTATCAATTTCAGAAATAATTGAAGAAACTGAAGATGTTTCACCAGTATTTGCTTTAGTAATATATCTGGATTTGGATTCAGAACATAAACATTCGGTTATTGTTATTGTATTTCCTAGTGTATCAGTAGTGGTAATGGTTTTAAAGCTGTCTGAAAAATATGATGATGTTGATTGGTAGGAGGATGTGCATTCTAAAATACTTGAACTGTTGGACTCAGTGTAAAAAGATGGAGAAAAAGAAGGTTCTGCAGAAATAAAGGAGATAAAGGATGTCGAAGAGGATGAACTTAATGAACTATACGTGCGAGAACTCCCATCTAGAAACGATATAATACTTGTAACCAAAGATTCATGAGATTTATTTGAAGTTTCAGATGAAGATATCGATGTTTGTTTTGCTGGACTTGGTGTTGGTTTTGATTTTGTTGAAGTTACTGATGATGATGACGAGAAAGAAGAAGAAGAAAATGATGTCTTATTGGAAACAAAGGATGATGTAGATGATGAACTTAATGAACTATATGTGCGAGAACTCGCATGCAGAAACGATATAACACTTGTAACCAAAGATTCATGAGATTTATTTGAAGTTTCAGATGAAGAGGATATCGATGCTTGCTTTGGAGTTGGTTCTGATTTTGTTGAAGTTGCTGATGATGAATAGGAAGAAAATGCAGAAGTCACTGAGGATGAGGATGGGGATGAAAAAGAAGAGAAGGAGGAAGAGGAAGAGGACGAAGAAGAGGAAGAGGAAGAGGAAGAAAAGGAGGATGGTGACAATGAACAAGGATCTGTTGCAGAAGCAGCAAAGTTTGTAGGATGAGCGGATGTATAAACAGGAGATTCAGTAACAGTGAAGGAAGCAAGAGTAGTCCAAGTTGTAGAATATTGAGTTGCAGAAATTGCAGAAGGAATAGAGCTAATAATAAGATCAATATCTTCACAAGATGAATCAAGCGACGCTGGTGCCATAGCAGCAACTTCATTAACCAAATCAACGACCAAATAAACACTAGCCAAGAAATTATCTCCAAAACTCCATTTAGAATCCGTTTCTTCTAGAACTGTGAAATAACATGAATCAGATATTTGACCATCTGTATCTAAAATACTACTTGCGAATTGTTTCATGTCTATTGAAATATCCAATCCTTGAAAATTGAAAGTAAAATAATAATCACTGAGGATATCACAATCAATAGTGTAAATATCAAATTCATCGTTATATTCCAACGATAGTTCAGAAGAGATAATATTGAATATTTTGCTTGGAACATAAGTAATTGGATTCCCTGAATCAAAAGTAGCTGGACCAAGTCCACTAGCAAGCTCTGCTTCTGTACCATCAACATAATTACCAAGTTTAATAGAATCAACAGTAATAGCAGCTTGAGAATAAGAACCATCACTGTACAAGTCAACCATTGGAAATAAAGTAAAATTGCCATGATACTTAGAATGATCAACAGCCCCAAGAAGAACACTTGCAGAATCGGTATTATATCCATTAAGATAGAAAGCATATGTAGCTGAATTTATAAAACCTTGATCTAATAATTCAAAAATATAATTACTATAGTAATCAATAGAGGCAGATTCTGAATAAGGAGATCCTATACCCATAATACCATAAACTTCAGTTAAATCAGAGACAGCAAATGTTGCATTTTTAATAGTAACACCACCAGCTGTAATACTATCTTCAGCAAATATACCAGTAATAAGGCTCCCAGTGTTATATTGAATTTCAAATTCCTGACCAGTACTATAAAAAGTATCAGAACTAGAGGTGTCAAAAGTACCATATTCAGGGCAACTAGTTGAATAATTTGATTCACAAGTAACTGAAACTGAAGAATCCACAACCCAAATATCACCTGAACCAGAATCAACTTGAAGAGAGATTTTTTGTTTATCAGAACCAAATTCAAGTTCAGTATAGTACATAAAATCTGGAGTATAAAGAGACGTTGTTGTAGTACCATTAGATGAAGTGGTTTCTTCAATTTGAACATCATAAAAATAGTCATATTGTGGAGGATAATTTCTTTTCAAATCTAATAAAACATAACCATTATTAGAATCCCTTTTCTTTAGATGTGAAGTAGGCAGAGCCTTAATTTGACAAGAGAAAGCCAGTAGTATAGTGGTTAATAAACAAGACAAAATTGAATTCATATATTAATTGGTTTTTATTTTGCAACTGCAAAGTGATCAGAAATAGAAGCAAAATTCATGATCTAAAGCATAACTGACTGAAAATCATGGATGTACCAGTCTATATATAATACCTACCAATGGCTACCATAAGTAAGTCTACAACGTAGGTGAAAAAAAAAACGTATAATAATAATGTGTTTATTTGTGCGTTTCATCAAATTCGTTACAAATTCAGCCAGATTAGGAAATCCTTTTGTTCTTCTCTGCGCGATTTTGAGAGTTTGTATTTCAAAATCATGATAAATGCTATTAAATGGTATAACTGGTTCTGATTTGGGTATAGTATCACTTTGAAACCATAGATATATCCGCTATGGAATTGTGTATATTCTTCGAAAATGACGCTTAGTTAATTCTGTAAAAACCATATATTTTTGTATCATATACAAACTGTATCATCCATCCAATAATTCCCCTTTTGGGATTTCTCAATGAGTTTTGAAAACCAAATTTTAGTTATGGTTACTCTTGGTTACCTTTATATGTATTATGTGGTATAATATGAGATATCCATATAGAACTCATTAAATTAATATATAAGAGTAAAAACTAAAATTTATGTAAAAATCACAATTGATTATAAAAAAGGAAGAAGAAGAACATAGAGGAAAAACAAAAGGAAAAGAACTATAATATATAAATTTGTTAAGTAACTAAATATATAAATCTCCGAAAGTTAATTGATTAATAGTAATTTAATACCATTTCTTTCTAAGACGAGCAAGAGCAGAGTTTTCTTTATGACTATCCAAGAAACCACTATCATTAAAAGGTTTACCATGACGATGACCACCAAACTTTTCTCTGAAGAATGCTCTTCTAGCAGCTCTATAAGCAGCATATTTGTTAGCAAAAGCTTTAGCCCTACCTCTCCATTTCAAAAAGAAGTCACTCTTCTTTGGAACTCTAACTGCCCAGTATAAGAAAATAGTTAATGCAATGTTAACCATTGGATAAACTAAGAAGATACCCCAGTTACCCCATTTACTAATCTTTGTAGCATTAATTGAATCCAAGAAATCATTGGTATTGGTCATCTTGCAGAAAGTACAGAGTTTTGTTGAAGTAGGCTCTGATAAAACACCACCAGCAATCTCCATATAAGGAGCCATATATTCAGCACATGTTTTACCAGGATATGGTTCAAATATCATCATTTCATCAGAGCTACACTTAACTGGAGCACCACCAATACCAGTGTTTAAAGCACCACCAATCCAATATGTAAATGGAGAAACACGATACATAAAAATCCAGAAACCAGGCAATTTTTCTTTAGTAACTAAAACACCACAGAAGATTAATGTAAAACAGAATAAAAATGTAGCAATATTAGCAGCATTTTCTTGCATTTCAATACCAGCAATTGCAGCTTGACCTAAAGTAATACAGAAGACAAAGAAAGCACATAAGTATAACCAAAATAAGAAACCTCTTTCATGAACATTATTAGTGAAAGATGCATTGTGAGCAAATCCAACTGGGTAATAGAAACAAAAGAAAGCAACTGTAGCAGTTAAAATCATCCATGGAATTTCAGCTGTAATTTGAGCAGAAATAAAAGCAAGCCAACTAAAAGTCTTTGATGGTCTTTCTCTAACCTCGTATAATGATCTTTGAGCAACAAAATATGGAAGCATTTGTTCAACTAATGTAGCAAAACTAGCAGTCAACATGAAGATAGAGAACATTTCATTTTGCATACCTTGAATTGAATTATTAGCTTTAAAGAATGTAAAACCCAAAAACAATTTACTTAACCCAATCAAACTTAGCTTAGCCCATATATAATCAGGGGATCTCCAATATTGTTCAAACACTCTTTTAGTAACTTCATAATATTGAGTTCCTATAGAGGAAGCATAGGAAGATTCTCTATTCTCAACCTGTAATTCTGGTTTCTGTAACAATTCTCTCTGTAGTCTATCTAATTCTTCGGCAACAGCAGCATGTTCAGGAGAATTCTTCCAAATTTCATGGTAGTTTTGATCAGCGTGTGAACTAGCACCTGTAGCTTCAAGCATCCATTCAGCAGGATTAGCTTTAGGTGGACATTTGATTGAGCCATTTCTTTCAAGATAATTAATCAAAGTTGATGCATCAGGACCGATTTCACCAAAATACACAGTTTGACCCCCACGTTGTAACAATAATAAATTATCAAATTGAGAAAATAACATAGCAGAAGGTTGATGAATGGTACACATAACAGCTTGACCAGCATTTGAAAGCTTTCTAATTAAAGATAAAATAGACCAAGCAGTTTGGGAATCTAAACCAGAAGTTGGTTCATCCAAGAATAATAATAATTGTGGTTTTGCAACTAATTCAACACCAATAGTTAATCTTTTTCTTTGTTCAACATTTAAACCTTCACCTGGAACACCAACAACAGCGTCAGAATATGGTTCCATTTCTAAGACACGAATAATCTTTTCAACATAAGCATCTTTGTCGGCTTTCGAAACACTTCGACTTTGTCTTAGGTAAGCTGAAAATCTTAAAGCTTCTCTAACAGTTGAAGTAGATAAATGCAAATCTTGTTGTTGAACATAACCAGTAGATCTTTGAAATGATTGATCTCTTGGACGACCATTAACTAACATATCACCAGTAACAACACCCATTGTAACTCTATCAGCTAAAACATCCAATAAAGTAGTTTTACCAGCACCAGATGAACCCATTAAAGCAGTCAATGTACCAGGTTTAACCCAACCATCAACACCATCAAGTAATCTTCTAGTTGCACCATCATAAGGAATATCATAACAAACGTTTCTCCAACAGAAAACATTATCACCAGTTTCAAGTTGAATTTCATCTTTTTCACCAGTTGAATCTTCACTTGACAAATAAGAAGCATCTTTGTTATCTGAGTTTTGAGACTCTATATCAGAAGGTCTTCCACCATTCAATTTACGTTGTTTTTGCAATTGACGTAATTTACCTTTTAAGAAAACAAGCTTTTCACCCTCTTGTCTAGCACCAGGGTTAAGTTCAACAGAAGCTAAATAAGTGAAGAAAAAAGCAATCAAAAATCCAACAGAAATACCAAAGTTTCTCCATCTATGACCATGCGAATAATCAAAACCAACATTTAAATATCTTTCACCATCAAGGTAGTCTTGGTTTGGTTGTGCACCAAATTCACCACAAACTCTATACTGTAATGGCATCTGCTCATAAGCACCACCTCTTGGAACCATTGTATCACACTCAATTTTTCTACCATGAAATTCATTTATCATCATTGCTTCAAACACATAGGCCAATGGATTAATATAGTTGATCCAACGGGACCATCCAAGCATATCATGGGTTGGAACTATAAAACCTGCATAAACACTCATACCTAACACAAGAAGAGCAGCTGGAGTCATAGCCTGGGATAATGATTTAGTTAAAGAACCAATTGTTCTGAATAAATGTGACATAATGAATAAAGAAGTGACCCCAAGAAGATAGAAGAAAAAGAAATGACCAGCGTCTCTTCTTAAATTAACCATAAAATATAAAGTAATATTGAAAGCAAGAGAAGTTAAAACTTTAGTTGGAATTTCAGAAATGATGGATGCACAAGCTTCAGCAGAAGGACGATAGATACCAAATTGACGATGTTTTTCAACAATTGGTCTGGATTCATAAAGAGCAAACACTTCTAATAAAGACATCATAGAATTGAATAAACAGGCAAAGAATAAACATGTACCTCTAAAGTAAAGGTTACTGGTAGTATTATCTAAATCATAAAAAATAGAACCATTAATTAAAGCCATAACAAAATTTGATAAAATAGTAAATATTGGAATAGTTAAATTATTTCTTAGTCTTTGAAAAGCTCTTTGAGATAAATACTTAATTTGTAACTTATAAGAAACAGTAAAAGGATGTCTTGTTTCAACATGTTTACATTGTTTAGCAGCTTTACAATCATGAATATTCTTTTCAAATTCATCTCTTGCATTGGTAACATTAGTTGAATATTCTTCAACTTCTCTCATTAATTCTTGGTATTGAGGAGATCTTTTCCAATAAGCTTCAAATTCATCAGGAGTACGAGGGACCTTATTTTCCCAACCTTCTTTTGCAATTCTTTCAGTTGGAGAAGTTAATGAAGTTAAATAATCAGCAGTTGTTTGTCTAGCAGGGCATTCATAACCCATTTCTTCAAAGAATGCTTGAGCAAGCTTAACATCACCAAAATAAATTTGTCTACCTTGATATAAAACTAAGACATTATCAAACATATCATAAGCACCTTGAGAACATTGATAAATAGAAACAATAGAAGTATAATCTAACATTCTAGATTGATGTTGTAAACACTTAACAAAATTTTCAGCAGAAGCTGAATCTAAACCTCTAGTTGAATTATCCCAACATTGAACCTTACCACCACATAATGACACTTCTGCAATTGAAACTCTCTTTCTTTCACCACCGGAAACACCTCTGACATAATCATCACCAACTTTGGTATGATAAGTATGAGAAAGACCATACATAGCCATATAAACCTATGTTAAAAAATTAATTGAATGTTAGTATTTTGTTTGAAAAAAAAAACTTTGAATAGAAAAGATAAATAGAAAAATAATACATACCCTTGCAAAATGATCAGCATAAGCTTCTCTTGAAACACCTTCAGGTCTATTTCTAGGAACTTTTAAAGAACTAGCAAAAGTTAAAGTTTGACCAACAGTCAAATGAGGGAAATGATTTTCAGTTTCAGCAGAATACATAACATCACCTCTAAGATTCTTAACAATCTCATGAGGGGTTAAACCATCATAACTAATAAAAGAATCTGGATCAACATGAAAACCATAAGTTTGAGAAGCTAAACTTTTCAAAAGTGTAGTAGCACCACCACCAGGTCTACTAAGAACTAAATTTAAAGAGCCAGGTTTCATTAAACCATCCATTGGTTTTAAAATATCTTTGGGATTCTTAGTTGGCATAACACGAGACAAAAATGTTCTAATATTCTTTTCAGGGTAGTTAAGAACATCAGCTTTGAAATCTGAATCTGCAGAGTTACCATAACATCTTAAATTTTTATAAACAACACCAAATTTATAAGGTTTATAATAATCCAAATCACTTTGTTGTAAATTTCTTAAATTTTGAACCCAATATTTAACATTAAAATCTTCACTATTAGGATCTAATCTTGGATCAACAGAAGGATCAGAAACACCAGGAGCATTGCTTTCAGAGGATCTAGTAGATTGAGCAGAGACATATGCATCATGTTGACTATCAGTAATATTAGCTTGATTGTGACGAGAGATTTCTGAATTTGCAGTGAATTTTCTAGCTAAAATTTGGATTTCATTTTCATCAACTTCAACAGGTTGTTCATCACCTGTTGGAGGATCCGAATGAACACTAATTGACATAATTGGTTTGTTTGATGAAAAAAAAACTAGATAATTTTGATAGAAGAAGAAGAGACAAGGGAATATTAGAAGCAATTAGGGAATCCAAATGTATAAATACAAACTCCACCTCTATGTAACATTGGATCCACATTGCTTAATTTCAGCCAGCATATTTGTCTAATTTTAGGCAACAGATAATATATTTGGAGGGAAAAGCAATTAAGGTAAGAATAGCAGTTTGTTTATCGTTTTTTTTGGAAAGTTGTGAGAACGAACTTTGCTATACTGAAAACAGCCGAACCTCGGAGGGCATCCGGTTCTGAAAACCACTTTCGGCACACAAGTGCTAACATTTTGACTCTGCTTATCCGGATCCTAGTTCGTCTATCTGTTATTTCATCACTTTCATAAACCTAATGTACGAATAACCGTTAACAAATCGGAGATAGGATAGCAAGTATATGTTTGTTTATATTCAAGCCACATGCTAGGGTGCCATGTATAAACAAAAAAAAATGAAAAGCAATTATCTCTGTAATTGCACGTAACGGGTAATTGCAATAATACGTAAGGGCTACATACTGTAACATACATGTAATAAAGTTTCTTAAGAAATCTTAAAAAGGTAAGAATTTGGAAAGATATTTATATTTAAATTAAGTGATTGAAGCAATGAATAAAAGGAAGGTGAAAGACTAAATGCAAAACATATAATAAAATCAAAAAAATAAAGACGTCATTTATTGAAAAGAAAAATCATAGAAGAAGAAAACAACTTTTTCATTAAGATAGTATAGCAAAGTAAGATATAGAAATACCTAAAATATATAAATATAATTTAGTATAAACTATAATTGAAATCTAATCTTATCTAAATTTTGATTAGATTAGATTAGATTTTTAAGTTAACCATTTAACTGGCTCAAAACGTTAGCAGCTGGAGGAGTAAGACCCATAGTCTTGGTTCTACGTGGGTCATAGGTATAAGTATAATGACCTTTTCTAATATCTGGTCTAATTTTACCATTTAATTTCCATGATGTATATTCAGGTGTAATGACACTATGGAAGGTATATCTTTGATTAAATTCATCTGCAATTTCAGTTAATTTAACACCATCTTCACTAATATCTAATTTATAAATATTTTCATCACCAGCATCCATATATCTTAATAATCTTTTTAACATTTCTTCGACTCTAACTGGTGCTTCCATGACTTTTTTATAGTAATAATCAGGTGAATAAGTTTTTAAAAATGGAATAACATCTTCTTTAATATTAAAGACTTGAATTGTAACAACTGCGAATTTTTCATTTCTAACACCAACTAATAAGTTATGACAACTTGAAAAAATACATTGCATGGTCCATGATGTTAAAATCTTTAAAAATCCAGGTTTATTATCATACATGAAACATAATAATTCGTATGGGTCATCTTTATCAGCTAGAACCGATGGAACATTTGGAACATAACATAATTTAACTTCTGTAAAACCAGCAAATGTTCTACCAACCTTTGAAGAATCTAAACAATCAATTTCTGAAATTGTTAAAGCATTAGTACCATCTGGGAATCTAACTGATTTCATACATTTATAATGATTAATATTTGATAAAGTTGGCTTTTCACCACCATCGGTTAAAAAGTCTTCAAATCTAATTCCAATATAACCATATTTTTGCTCATCTTGATCCCTTAAATCTCTTGAACTAAAATACCATTGGTTTTCAAATCTAACAACATCATAACTAGAGTCTTTATGCAATGCTATATCTCTAAATAAACTAACTAATGTAACGATCGGGAACTTGGATATATTTTGATTTTGATGGAATTCATAATGAATTATAGTAGCTAAGAAATTAGTAATTCTTGATTCATCAGGGGCAAAGACCTTTTTAACAAAATTATGGTATCCTTTTAAAACGTTCCAATCCAAAACTCTTCTCATCTGACCTGTTGTAGGATTGAATTCATTAATTTTTGGTATATTAAATTGTTTTAAACCTCGATGATTAAATTGAACTTCTGTCTCAGATAATTGAGAATACTCTGAAAGTTTTTGAAAGGTTAGCCTATCCATCTTGTTGTACTTTAAGAAGCAGTAAGGTGTATGTCTATGTCAATTGACGGTATCCGTTATCTTTCTAAAAAGTAAACAGGGCAAGAGAGAAAGGATCACATACCATTTGGTTTCATAACGTTAAAATCAAAATCATTGAACAAAAATACTCTGTGCACGGGTGTTCGGGTTTAGTGTGTTACTCGGATTTAATTGATTTGAGTTACAGGTTAGAGCAGGTTATGATTATTATAATTATGTATAAAGAAACTTAGTAAAGAAAATAAAGAAGATCTAATATTATATGCACAACAAAATTAATAATCAACATTTTTATCTAATCCACAAATATCAACCAATTTATCAATATGTAATTTAAGTAAACATTGTTCCCTACTTAATCCTCTGAATAATCTTAAATAAGCTTCAATATCATGATCATCATCATCGTTTTTAATTTTACCTCTACTCATCAAATCTTCTAAAATGACTAATGCATCTGTTAATGAATTATATTGACAAATTAAATCATATAATTGATTATAAACATTAGTTTCTGAAATTAAATGTGAATCAAAATCAGGTAACTTTTCATAAATCAATTGATCTAAATTATTTAACATTGATTGAACTTCATTCGTTTTCATTAATAATAATTCATTATTCTGTTTTAACTTTGACTCTATGAATGATAGATAGTTTTTATCGTTTAAATAAATTTCATTTAATTTGATTAATTGATTTTGTAAATTTATTAATGGATTGATAATGGAATTGTTAAAATCTTCAATTGTTTGAGATTTAGCTGTTTCTAAGGCATGGCTTATATTATGTTGTAATTGATTTCTATTTGGATTGGGTGGTAATAAAGGAGGTGGCTTTGGTGGAGTGGTAGAAGCTGATGAATCAAGCATTGGCGATATTGTAGTAACAGCTAATCTTGGTTGCTGTTGTTGTTGTTGCTGATGATGAGTTAAAGGTATTGGAGATGTAATAATTGATTCAGAATCGGGTATTGTAGATGTTCTTAATGTATCTGGCTTTGGAGGTAAGGGTGGTTCGGGTGAACCTGAAGGAGATGGTGTTTCAGTTCTATTAGACAAAATATGTAAAGGATGATTTATAACTGGTTTTGGTGGTAATGCAGGAGCTGTCGGAGTTGAATTGTTGTTGGTTACATTATCTAATCTAATAAATGGTGAATAACTGTTAATACAATGAACAAATATGTCTAATAATTTCAATAATCTATTATCTTTAGGTTTAACTTGATCATTGGTTGAATCATTACCATACTGATCATACCATGATGATAAAAAAGGGTGATAAAATCTACCATTTGAATCAAAATAATTATTTGGAGTAATTAAATAGTTATCAATTGAATTCTTTAAATAAATAGTTGGAGGTGATTTTGGATATTGAAATGGTACCCATATTTCTAATGGAATTTTTAAATTACCATCATGAGTTGAATATTCCCCATAAACTTTTAATAATAGTTCTTCTTTACCTAAATCATTAACATGAATCGAAGTTCTTATTTTCAAGAAATCATGAACCATTAAAATTAATGAGACATCTTGATAAGTTAGAGCTGGATTTGAATATTCAGGTTGTAGTACTCTGTATAGCCATTGTAGCACTGAGTCAGGTAACTGTTGGAGCATTGGATCGATGTTGTAGGTGGTTTCAGTTTGCCTTCAGCAATAATTAGCTGTTCTAACTTCTAACTTTCACGCAGCGATTAAACACAAGAAATTAAAATGTGTTGCTTAAATAGTCTGTCTTTACCTACATCGGCCTACAACACATATACACTCACATAATGGCATTAGGAGGGTATGTTACAGTTCATTTGGGATATGAATCACCAATGTTGGCTTTTGTTGGGTTGGAATAGCTTGTTTAGAAGCCTTTTTGATGGAATTTTAATGTTGGCTGCTTTATACAACTTTTACAACAAAGTTCACATTATTTTGAACAATTCAAATTTTCAAAGATATACTAACATCATATTCAAACATTTCAGATACGTTGTTTTAATTGTTCTATTAGCAAATATTGCAGCTGGTGCTATATTTTGGAGAGTTGCACCAAAACAAGATCAAACGTATGTACATCTTATCAATCAAGATATAACAAGAAAATAGAAAGTTACAGTTTGAATTTATTTTAAAAGAAATATACTAACTATAATTTATCATTTCATATAGCGTTTGGAGAAGTACGGTTAGTTTAACATTAGCCATGATGTTTTTAATGTGGGCTATTACTTATCTATGTCAATTACATCCATTAGTTGAACCAAGAAGATCAGATTTAAGACCTGAATTTGCAGAATAAAGTTAATTGCAAGCCTTTAATTTATTCATTCATTTATATACAATAGTCAACTTTTAATAAATTCCAAAAAGTTAATAAAACTAAATTGATTAATTTGTGGTTTTCACTTAATTTTAATTTTATCAATATAATATAAAAACAGTTTTACTTTCAAATTTAATAATCATTTTATAAAGAAAAGAGATTTGATTGGTTTGATTTAATAAGTTAAATAAACTTAAATTTAAATTGATTTTCACTTCTATCTTTCTTTTATCTTTCTATTCTTCAACATACTTCTTTTTGCTTTACATTTTATCTTTTTTATTTTGATTTTCCTGATTACATAGTTTTAAATAAATTATTATAAAAATACTACATCTGTTCTTGTATTACAGTATTAACTATAAAACTAAAATGTAGTGCAATCCAATTCAAAGGCTTCAATAATCAAATTAAAGATAATCAAAAAGGCGAATTAAACATACACACGATCTATTAAAACACAACACGGTTAGAAGTATCAAATCAAGATGTGATGATTCTAATAGCTTAATCTTCTCCATAAACAAGACCCAGTATTCTATCGAAGTAAAAAGAACCTGAGGCAGAAACAGGAGTGTATTATATCTTTTTTTTACAAGAATTAGTTGAAGCTGGTATTGCTTCAAACTGATCTTGTATGTATTTCCTTTAAACAGAAATCTTAGAGTATAGTAATATTCTTAATTAAAGGAAGAAGAAGGAAGTAGTTTTACACAATTTTTATTCAAAAAAAAAAAATCAAAATCATTTCCCGCAGGCTGTGCAAGGATGTCAATAAAGAGCTGAGGGTTTCAAACAGTTAAAACAGGGAAAGAGAAAGGAACAGACTTCTTTTTCTTTACTACTTCATCATTATCCAATTATTTATAAGTTAAAATCATTAATACAAGCTGTCATGGATGCTCTCTCATATGTGTCAACTACAATTAGTTTTATTCAACCAGTTATCTCTTATCCTTTTATAATTGCCATTGATCTAATACAATTCTTAGTTATCACTCCAATTAGATTATTTATAGATACTTTAATATTTGGTTTTATTTCACTACCACTAGGCACAATATGTTTTATATTTGGTATTAATCTAGTTATAAATTTAAATGATTTAATTGAATTATTGAAAATTGCTTATCAATTCATATCATTAGCTTTGATCGTTGGTTTAGTTTTAGGTATTTCAAATGCTTTATTAATGTTGTTAATTAACTACTTTATTAGATCAACTGTGAGTTCCATTGAATTATTTAGCTTTAGAAAGATTGGTAATACTTTATTGCAAAAGATTCCTTACATAGATAGTCTATCATTTGGTTATATCAATAAGAATGGTGATAAGAAACCTGTTGCTGTTAAGAAGACAAATGAAGAAATTGTTTTTGAGAAACTGCACATGAATAAGGAAGAGATTAAAAAGTTCTTATCAAGTTCATCTATTCCAATGACTCCCACATTTAGCAATCATCCATTAAAACCTATTTTGTCCACACCTACTACTAATACAATAAAACAAGAAGAGATTTCTCCTTCGATAATTCCTATAAATGATACAGCAAGCACAGGATCGATGATGTCAAGAGAAGAACAAGAATTGAGTATTAAGAGAAGATTTAAAACCTACTATGAAGATGACGATGGGTATGCACATTCGCCTCTCAAGAGCAAGAAAGCAGCACCATTCACTCCCAGTGTCTCCAGCTCCACCAGCAGTCTCTTCACCAGTGATATTCCGTCAACTGCTACCTCTGAAACCACCAACAAGCCCATTTTGAACCCCATCGATGAAGAGTGAGTCGATCGACGCGCACCGACCCAGTGTAAGAAATCAACTCATCCATGCCAAACTCAGTTCAATTAACAACAATCAAAACGTTGATAATATGGTTTTATCTCTGCATGGTGTATCTATTTCTGAACTATTGTAATAATTTACTCCAATCCAAACCTTTCAATGCCCGACAAGTTTGCTGACTCGTCTTCCTTCTCACATTCTCATCACTTGGTAGACTACTTTCCTAATACTTTACCTGTCACTTCTTCAACTCATAACTTATCACCAGACCATGTATCTCTGCCTCCTAGTACAGAAATAAATCAACAATCCACACAAGTGCATCCTGTATATAAACCTCCCTCTTACCCTCCTCCTCACCACGAAGACTTCTTAAATCCCTTTTCCAATACTCCCGCTACTTCTTCTTATTTCTCTGTTGTTCAAATCCCCCCTTCTTATTCCTTTCCCCAGCAGCAACAACAACAGCAACAACAACAACCTGACTGGTCTTTCCCTTCTTCTGCCAGTGCCACTAGCATTACTCATCCATCTTCTCTGTACCCTTATACCCAACAGCAGCAGCAGCAGCAACAACAACAACAACAACAACAACAACAACAATCTTCTAATTACAAGCCATCTTCGCCTGTTGCTTCAACTAACTTGAGTCAATCGTTTACTCCTAGAACTCCGGAAAATCAATATCAAGATCAAAATTCATCAATGATTCCAAATTCAGCATCATCAGCATCAGTTAACAATCCATCTCCTTTATTCATGAGTCAACAATCTCTGTCTTCATCAACTGGCCCAACATCACTACCTTCTTTTAATTCAAGTCAACAAGCATCTACTTCAACGGCTATTTTACCACCACCTTTACCTTTTCAACGTCATTATGCCCCTCCTCCTTATCCTCCAAATTATAAAAAGCAACAAACGGGAGATTATGTTACTGCAACTTCTTCTTCTTCATCTAATAGTGATACCCATTTTACCTCTTTACACCCATCTCCTTATCAACCTCCTCCTTATCCACCTCATATTCATCCACCTCCATATCCACCGCCACATAAAGCTGGAACTTTATTGAATATTCATCCTCCTCCTTACCCACCACCGCATAAAGCTCATTTACAATATAGCTACAAGAGACCAAATTTACAATCCTCTTCAGAATTATTGAAAATTCAACAAGGTTCAATCGCTACTGCCCTTGCCCCTACTTCTTCTTCTTCTTCTTCTTCTACCACAGGTACCGCACCAATATTAGCCACCACAAAAAGTGACTCTAGTAATTTAGAATCTTCTACAATTAGAACTTCAACAACTAAAACATCAACTACAAAGAGAAAGAAATCTTCAAAGAAATCTTCAACTAAAAAGCAGGATGAAAATTTAAATTTCACTGCGTTAATTAGATCTTTCATTTATTTTATTAATTATTGTAAAAAGAATCAACCTTTCCCACATATCCCTGATAATAATCCATCTAATACAAAGTATCATCATTATGTTGAAAAGATGACTGAATTATATTTTATTAAGTTTTTAAATACTTTGAATTTTATTAAATATCCAGACAATTTAATCGATAATGAAGAAGTAAATGATGATAATACTTTTCTTTTTAAGATTGATTTACATTTTAGAGGTCCAAACTTATTTTGTGATGTTTTAGGTTTAAGAAAAGATACAACTGAAAACCCAATTGATACTACAACTGATATGTCAATAATTAATTCTATTCCACAACCTGTACCTGTACAAATTAATAAACACAATTGTAAGTTTCAATATGTTATTAAAATTAAATTAAAAATCAATTCAATTAATTTGAATGAAAATAAAAAATTGAATGAAATTTTATTAGATTATTTTGTTAATAATTTGGATTTATTAAAATTTAAACCTTTTATGGGCTGGAATATTCATGGTTTAAGATTGGTTGATATGAATGTTGTTGTTAAATCTTGTGATATAACAAAGTCTTAATTAACTTATCCATCATTTTATCTTGTTTATTTAATTGATTTACTGATTAAGGCTCAACTTATTTTTTTGATACATCATATTTTAAAGTTCTTTTTTGTTCTTGTTTTTGTTATTTTATTTTGCTGATATCAAGATTTTGCTTTGATTTTCTTTTATATATGTTTTTTTGATTACCTTTTTTTAGTATTATAAACTTGCTGTGAATTATTTAAACAAATTATCCTTATTTTTGTTCTAATTTTTTCTAGATTTTTTCTGTTCTTTTCCTTTCATTTGCTTTCATTTGCTTTTTTATTTGCTTTTTCACTATATTAGTGTTTGTTGTATATTATTACTAATCTCTTTCTCCCCTCCCTCATTTATTTCTCTAATTTTGCATTACTACACTAATATTGTATCTTTCAATAACAGTCTCTAAAACTTTTAATTTTGGTAGCAACTTGTTTGTTTGTAAGGTAAATTGTAATTCTTATCAAAATTTCGTGTGTCGCGCACGACCTAAAAATTTTTCAAAAAATTATAGAGAAAAAAAAATAAGTTGTTATAAAAAAAATGTTTCTAGAGATGAGTTTAAATAAAAACAATTGAAACAGAACAACTTAGAATTACATATAAGATGTCTGATCAAGATTACGTGATTAAGCCATCATCTGAAACACCATCAAATGATACTTCAACTTGGCCTTTATTATTAAAAAATTATGATAAATTATTAGTTAGATCAGGTCATTATACTCCTATTCCAGCTGGTTCAACTCCATATAAAAGAGATTTAAAATCATATGTTTCATCAGGTGTGATCAATTTAGATAAACCATCAAATCCATCTTCACATGAAGTTGTTGCTTGGGTTAAAAGAATTTTAAGAGTTGAAAAGACTGGTCATTCAGGTACTTTAGATCCAAAAGTTACAGGATGTTTAATTGTTTGTATTGATAGAGCTACAAGATTAGTCAAATCTCAACAAGGTGCTGGTAAAGAATATGTTTGTATTGTTAGATTACATGATGTTTTAAAAGATGAAAAAGATATGGAAAGATCATTAGAAAATTTAACAGGTGCATTATTCCAAAGACCACCTTTAATTTCTGCTGTTAAAAGACAATTAAGAGTTAGAACTATTTATGATTCTAAATTATTTGAATTTGATAATAAGAGAGGTTTAGGTGTCTTTTGGGCATCATGTGAAGCTGGTACTTATATGAGAACTTTATGTGTTCATTTAGGTATGCTTTTAGGTGTTGGTGGTCATATGCAAGAATTAAGAAGAGTTAGATCTGGTGCATTAAGTGAAAACGATAACTTGGTTACATTACATGATGTTATGGATGCTCAATGGTTATATGATAATTCAAGAGATGAATCATATTTGAGAAAAATTATTTCTCCTTTAGAAACTTTATTGGTTGGTTATAAAAGATTAGTTGTCAAAGATTCCGCAGTTAATGCTGTTTGTTATGGTGCTAAACTAATGTTACCAGGTTTATTAAGATATGAAGATGGTATTGAATTATATGATGAAGTTGTTTTAATGACTACTAAAGGTGAAGCAATTGCTATTGGTATTGCTCAAATGACAACAGTTGATTTACAATCTTGTGATCATGGTGTTGTTGCTAAAGTTAAAAGATGTATTATGGAAAGAGATACTTACCCAAGAAGATGGGGATTAGGTCCAGTTGCTTTAAAGAAGAAACAAATGAAAACAGAAGGTAAATTAGATAAATTTGGTAGACCAAATGAAAGTACACCAGAATCTTGGAAAAAAGAATATGTTAGTCATGAAAATGATGTTCCACCTCCTGTCCCTGAAGATAAATTAAAAGTTCCAGAAATACAGAAATCTAAATCCAGTATTTTGGATAAAGATGTTGAAATGAAATCAGATAATGATACTACTGCAAATGTCACAATTACTGATACACCATCTAAGAAAGAAAAGAAAGATAAAAAGGATAAAAAAGATAAAAAGGATAAAAAGGAAAAGAAGGATAAAGAACATAAAAAAGATAAGAAAGAAAAGAAGAGAAAGCATGAAGATGATGGAGAAAAATCAGAAAAGAAGAAGAAGAAGAAATCTAAGGATTAGATTGATTTTGATTCCCATAAATAATTTCACAGTTTTCTTAATACAATTTTTTATTTCATAATATAGTCATGTCATTTTAAATCATTACATTTTATCTGTAAATTTTTAATTTTTGTCGTTATTTTTATACTAAATGGTTTTCCTTTTTTTTTCTGTTTATTTTTGTTGTTGTTGTCTTTACTTTAATTAATTTGTACGTTTGTGTTCTGATACATTAACAGTTTTGCTATAAAACTAGGAATAAATTAAAAGCAATCTCGCTCTGGTGCACGGAAGGACTGCGCCGGTTTTGGTTTTTGATGATCATACAGAATTAATTTGTAAGAATAACCGTTTCCCTTATCCTACTCACAAACATTCAATCATCTTAATATACTAATTAATCATTTGAAGTAGAAAAGAACAATGTCTTGGGACGGTTTTAAGAAAGCAATTAATAGAGCTGGTGGTTCTGTACGTATACTCTTTTCTGAAACAAAAGGATTGAAAATGAACCTATAGAATTTATGGAATTTATGGAATTTATACTAACATTAACTTGTATGATTTACAGGTTATGGTGAAATCTGCAGATAAAGTTATTGATAGAGAATATGATGTGGAAGAAAGAAGATATAGATCATTAGAAAAAGCAGGTAATGAATTACAGAAAGAAACCAAAGGTTATTTAGATGCTTTGAGAGCTGTTACTGCATCACAATCAGCAATGGGTGAAATTATCGATAATTTGTATGACGATGCAAAGTCTCTAGGTGGTTATAATGTTGGTGGTTATTATTTACAAGCTGTTCAAGAATTTGATTCAGAAACTGTTAAGCAATTAGATGGACCTTTTAGAGAAACTGTCTTAGATCCAGTTACTAAATTTTCAACATATTTTTCTGAAGTCAATGAGGCAATTAAGAAAAGAGTGCATAAAAAAACAGACTATGAACAAGCTAAATCTAAAGTGAGAAGATTAATTGATAAACCAGCTAAAGATGCAAGTAAATTACCAAGAGCTGAAAGAGAATTACAAATGGCTAAAGATATTTATGATGATCTGAATACTCAGTTGAAAGAGGAAATACCTCAATTGATTGATTTAAGAGTTCCATTTTTTGATCCAACTTTTGAAGCTTTAGTTAAGATTCAATTAAGATTCTGTACTGAAGGTTATGCTAGATTAGCTCAAGTTCAACAATATCTTGATCAATCAAGTAGAGACGAATATGCTAACGGTTTATTGGATGGTAAGATTGACCAAATGTTAGCTGAAATGAGTAAGTTGAATATTTGTGCTTTAGGGGTTAAATGAGTTTTTTTATTTTTATGTTTTCTAATCTTTTACGATTAATTTAATTCTTCACGTTTTATTTTCATTTTGTCTGTCTTGTTTTGTTTTGTATTGTTTACTTGACTGGTTATTATTACTTCTTCTGTAGTATTGTTTTGATTTCAAATAATTTATATATCTTTCGTTGGCTTTAAAATTAAATGAATAGTAGTGGATCGTAGCTGGTACAGTTGGTAAATTCATCTACTCTGTGTCTGCTATACTCTAGCATCTAATTAATTACTCTGAAATGTGAATTGCCTGTGATTAGTTAATTGAAGTCCGTAACTCCGTATATAGCGGTAAAAAAACAAGCTCAATTAACGAGTCTCATACCAAATTATACAATGGATGATCGTGGTTGATGCTGCAACAGTCTTATCTTATGAAACACTACAAAACACTTTGTCGTCCCTTCTCTTTCAAAGATTGATGTTCTCTTTAATAACTAACTAGCTGGTATTTGTTAGAAGTATGGCGATAAGAGAAAGAGCTTGTGATGTATGCAGAAGAAGGAAAACAAAGTGCAAGAAAATCACCCAAGACCAATGTGAACATTGCCTGAAACAAAATTTGAATTGTACTTACAAGATCAAGAGCAAGAGACTACGGATTGAACAAACAATCAAAAGTCATTTAGAACCCCAGACTCCCCAGTCATCTTCAAAATATAGAAAGTCTCGGCAGCAACAGTATCAACAACAACAACAACAACAACAGCAGACACATCAACATCAACATCAACAACATCAACAACAGCATGAATTAAAGACAGAAGAAATAAGTGATATTCACGATTATTTCTTTAAAGAAATGAGTTTTTTTGCTGAAATAATATTCAGACCTAAGTTTGATAGAAATTTTGAAAAAGGTATGGATATTTCAATATGTTTGTCTCATATAATATTGGCTCTTGTTTATATTCATTTAGGTAAGCCGGATCTTTCAGAAATATATTATCATAAATCAGAGTTATTACTTAACAATTTATTTGAATCTCCTCTAACTAACCTTAAAGTTTACAATTCAATTACATGCCTTCAAATTATGTGTTTATTAGCTTATTATGAATTTAGAGTTGGAAAATCAATTAAAAGTTCATTTACTTTTTCCAAAGCTATTAGACTTTGTAGACTTAAATCATATGATTCACTTGATAATCAAGACCCTTTTAATTTAAAATTAACTAGTCAAAATAATGAAACTTTTGAAGATGAAACAATTGATTTTCCAGATTGGATATTAAAAGAAGAAATTAGAAGAACTTTTTTTAAAGTTTATTGTTGTGATAAATATTCATCATTAGCAAAAAATGTTGTTAATACACTTACAAATGCTACAATATATACTAGATTACCATCTAATATAAATCTTGAAGTTGTATATAAAACTGGAGAAGATAAAGTTTTTGATATTATTCGAAATGGTGAACCGAATGCATTACTTATTAAGGAGGGGTTAGAAGCTATTAAAAGAGGTGAGATCTTGTATGCTGTTAGTACTTTTGGAATTCATATTGTTCTTATTACTCTAATTCATGAAATGATATTTTGGCTCCAAGAAAATTGTATACAATATAAACCAACAGATTTAATGCAAAATGATATTGACTTGATTCTCACAAAAGTTGATCAATTCTGTACTACTTTAGATTCACTTAGGTCTTCTTTTGCTGTTTATAGCAATGATCATCTTAATCTAAATGTGTTAACTATGTATGTTGCTAGATTAAGGTTGCTTCATGGAATAATTTTTTTGTTTACTAGAATCTTGAAAGAAACACCTGATAAATTTACTACAAAGATGAATGAAGAATATCTTAAATCACAAAACAAATGTACAGAAATGACTTTAGAATTATTACAAATATTAACTAATTGCCATCATTTATTGGATGAATTAAGTAAATATCCATTTAGTTATATTAGTATAAATCAATCAATTAAATCAGTTATTCAATTAATCATAATTTCAAAACAACCAAATTGTGATCATGTTTCTAATGATTCAATAACTGATTTACTTGAAGCGATGTTGAATTTAATATTAATATTTGAAAAAGGTAAATCAAGATGTCCTTCTATAATTTCACATTTGATTAAGTTTTATAATTCTAAATTAAATACTTTTGATCAAGATCCATATGAAATAATTTATTTTCAAAATGCTCTTGGAATTTAATGGTCTAACTTCACTTAGTTCAATGCATCCTTCTTTTCTTTTTACTTATAAATTATAATTGTACAAATATTGATTTTTTAATTTTTTCCTCTTTAATGTGTAGAATTACTGTATTAGAAGTTACTAAAGATTGAGATTTTTCAAGACTAATCTAAAAAACGCATTCACGTAAAACTAAATTAATAGAGAACTATATACTTGTAGAGGAGAAAAAGGTATTACTTATTAAATTCGAATTTAACAAGTAATTAATGAAAGAAAATAAAATAAAATCTAATAATAATATAGTAAGACATTACAAAAATAAACAAAATATTAACAAAAAAATGAAGCTAAAAACAAGAAAGCTAATTTAAAAACATAAAACACATTTCAATTAAAAATAATATAAAGAAAAAAGATTTATGTAAAATAAAAAAATTTTCAAAATTTCTATATTCATAAATTTATTAAATTCAATAATTGTTTAAAATAATATATTAAGAGTTAAATTGTTTATTTAAATTTCTTACCAAATAAGATCATTTGTAATTGATCGTACATGGAAATAACACCAGCACCGGCAACACCTCTTAAGATGTTAGCACCACAACCTTTGAATAATGATTTAACACCTTCAGCGGCAACAATCTTGGTGAAAGCATCGAAAGCACCCTTATATTTAACAGCTTGACCAGAAGTCATCATCATTCTTCTTCTAACGGTATCTAATGGGTAAGAAGCAGTAGAAGCACCAGTAGTAACACACCAACCTAATAAGAAAGCAGCTAAGAAAGAACCTTCTAATGGACCAACTAAGATAACTGGTTTCAAAGAATCATATAAACCGAAATATAAACCTCTGTAAACAATAATACCAACAACAGATGGTAAGAAACCTCTGTATAAACCAGCAATACCATCAGAAGCTAAAGTCTTCTTATAAACATCGATTAAACCGTTGAATTGTCTTTCACCGGAACCTTTAGAAGATTTAGCATCATTGGCTAATCTAGTTCTAGCATAATCTAAAGAGTAAACAAAGAATAAAGAAGTGGCACCAGCTAAACCACCAGAAGCTAAGTTACCAGCAAACCATTTAGCATAAGAATCTTCTTTTTTGAAACCAAACATTTTCTTAAATTTATCTTTGAAAGCAAAATTTAAAGCTTGGGTTGGGAAGTATCTGATAACATTAGCAGTGTTACCTCTCCAGAAAGAAGCAATACCTTCTTCACTAGCAGTTCTCTTGAAACATTCACCGATACCATCGTATCTTCTAGCTAATCTACCTTGCTTTAACATTTCATCTTGATTTTGAATTAATAATTTAACTCTTTCAATTGGAGCAGCAGCGGTTTTTGAGACGGCGGCGGAGACACCACCCATCATGAAATCGACGAAGAAAGAAGATTTGTTTTCAGAAGCCATTGTAAGGTTAGGATTAAGAAGTTTGAATCTATGAAAAAAGAGGAGAAGAAAAAAGAGAAGTGAAGAAAAGGAGGTAAAAAATTGGAATTGGCAGCGTTTAAGTATGAGAAAACTCGACGAAGCAACGCGGCGACCTGATTGGCCAGCAGCGTGCGGCGCGAAAAGAAAGTGCACGACCCGGCAGGGTTCGATCGCAGGGGGGTTGGGCCGTTGGGGGTTGGGGGGAGGCAGGCGGGAGCTGGTGCTGGGGGAGCTGGGTGGTGCGGTGGGTGGAAGTTGTTACTAGTACTGTTACTGCTACTAACTGTTACGTTACCGTCAGCTTCTCTGCTACTCTGCCGTCTGTGGAGCTGGAGTATAGCTCTGTCGGAGAGATCCCTCCCTCTAACACATGTAATTAAAAACGCGCAGCTAGTGAGAATGAAAATTAAAGCTGCTGAATATTTTAAATCAATAAAATCACATATTTAAACTGATCTTATCCAATCACAAATTCGACAATTGATACTTTCAATACTATTAATCACTCCTGTTCCTCGTCATGCTATATATTCATTCACAAAATATCTCACTAATTATAGAGTAGCTAACTAAAAGAAAAGGCCGTCCCAGCGTAACCTTATCAGATACTGCTTTTAATTTTTCCTCACCACCAATCAAGAATAGCCATTTTCTTTATTTTTTTTTGATCTCAACCAGCCAACTCAACTCAATCAATCACCTTTATTTTCTACATATCAACTATTTTAGACTTCTGTTAATGATGCTTAATACAATTCTTATACTCTCTTCGAACATGGATTCTTTCTATCATCAGTCTACTACTTTCAGTTGAAATTATTTATAGTTAACTAAGTTAAGCGAGAGTCACAAGATCTGTCTCTGATTTATAAACTCCGAATTACGGAGGTTTCTTGATTACATATGAAATTTTCCTTTAATTCTTAATTCAATACCTTAATTTGATTCATTCATAGAATACAATTCAATAATTGATTAATTACATATATATATTGTTTGTTAGAAATGTTGATTTAATAAAGGTGTTTCCTCTCAAAGGTAATTTATAGAATGTGGGGTTGAGGGGCAAGATTGAAAAATTCAAATTCAAATTCAATTTCACTTTATCTTTAAGACTTTTTTACATTGATCATTTGAATTAAACATTTTGCAAATAATTGAAAGAAACTTGGTGCAACAATGGTTGCTGTTAAAGTAATTGTTAATATTCACTGAATTCAATCCATATCCTTTAAAAGTTGGTTGAAAAAAAATTACATTTCAAATTTTGGATAATCAATGATGATGGTGATTGATTTGGCACCATAAAATAGTTAAGATTAATTCAACTTATTTCTTTAATCAATTGATTCAGAAATTATAATTTTAAAACTATTATTTCTATCAAGATTCAAAGATTCATTCATAATTTCATTGTTTATTCACTGAAATTAAACGGTACTACTAATATAATTATCATAGTTTTTGATTAAGTTATTCCATTCTTATACTTTTGATTATCTGCTTTTAAAAATTTCAAAAAAAAACCATAACTTTTGAACAATTCTTAAATATATACTAATGTACTACATGTTTTCACTTGAATAATTGTTTTGATTTTAGTTCTATTCAATTGTATATGTCTTATATAATTCAATTTAATTTACATCTACCAGTTATCAATCATATATTGTTTTACTGTAATTATAACGTTTTGCTAGATAACAATTAACTACTTCTATTAGGTGAATTGTTCCTATTTTTTTAAATCTATAATTATCAAAGAATTAACTCTTGAAAGAAAGAAGGATACAGATAGTATTCTTATACTTAAAATTCGAAATCCATAATCATCAATTATTAATTTCACATTATTATCATCATAATCATAATATTATGAAACTAAACATTAGAAATCATATGCATATGAATCGATATGATATGGCTTAATAATTCCAGTACCGTCTCACAGTTAACTCAGCCTGGCTATGATTGTTTGTATTACTATAATTATAAGTCGGTATGTTTTGACTACAAGTTTTTATACAATCAAGTTTTACAAGTTTACGGTGTAAAAAAAAAAAAAATATATAGAAAACTGAAAACTGATAACGGAGAAAAAGAAAGAGGGGGTGCGAAAAAAAGAAACGACTGGATTATGCGGAACAATTAAAATAAAGTTAACCGAGTTTCTACGTCGCAGTTACATGCATCGTGGCGCACGCGTGGCGGTGCATGGCTACCATTTTCCTATTCCTATTTTACAATTGTATAATTTGTATATTTCAAATATAGTTCAAAATTTAAATATTTCAAAATGCTGTATATTTACTTTTAAAACTTTATGAAATGAAAAGGAAGGTAATTCTTTATCAGCAATCAGCAATTAGTTTCTTGTAAAACATCATTTAATTATTGATTAAATCATTTAATTATTGATTAAATCATTGAAACTAGTATTTCATATCGAAATGATTTTAAAGGTGTTAGAAAGTATGAACTTTGAAGTTCTCTGAAGCTCTTTGACGTTAATAGGAAACTATCAACTAAAGATAAAAGATTCATAAAATACAATAAATAAATAGGAGTTTTTCTTTTTAATTGAATCACTTTGGATTGTAATGTAATGTATTGTTGCTTGAGTCAGTATTGTATTCCTTTATCTTATTTTCAGTGTGTTGTTTATGTTCAGTCATTGTTCAGAGTCTGATCGACTCTCTAGATCGAAAGAAACATAAAATATAGAATCAGTGAATCACGCTTGTTTAACATTTAACGCGTTATAGCTCGATCAACAACAACAACAACAACAACAACAAATTCGACAACTCTCATCAACTTAAGTCATTCAACACCAAACACAAAAAATTCTTCTTCAATATTTTCATCTAATGTCTCAACAGTTTCACGTTGATTTGCTTTTGGATATGGCCAAATCTCACAATGAATTAATTGAATCACAAAGAGAAGCACTTGAATCACAATCAAAATTAATTGAAAAACAACAAATTGAACTTGAATTAATAAAAAAATTATTTGATAATTATAAAGAAATTAATAATTCAATAAATTTACGTAGAGATGAAGAAATTAAATTTAAAGATAAAATTATTGAAACAAAAGAATTAACTATATTAGATAAACAAAAACAAATTGAATCAAAATTAATAATAATTAATTCATTACAAAATGAAATTAAAAAAACTAAAGATTTATTTAAAAATCAAATTGATTTATATTTAAAAGATCAAGAAAATTCTAAAAATATTTTAGTTCAAGTTGAATCAATTACTAATAAAGATAATAAAACTCATTCAATTCAAGTTCATAAACATAAAGAAAATGAAATAATTGTTAATAGTAATACAAATCTTAAACTATTACCTCAACCTGTTTACTTAGATAATACACGTACACCATTACAAGAATTGCAAGCTTTATTGAATATTCAAGGTCCTACTCCAACTGAAAAGAACATTCAAATTCTGAAAGAACCAAAACTTCATTGTTTTAAGCGTGTTAGAAATAGTTATCCAGGTTCATCTAAAAGAATCTATAAAAATGTTGGAAATAAAGTTCCAAAAGCATCAAATAATTCAAATTGCATAAAATTATAAATTTATCTTAAGTATTTTACTTCTTCTTTTTATTTACATTTAATTATTTTTTATTTAATTTATAATTTAATCACATTTACAGCATATAATGGATAATGATGAAGCCTAGTATATACCACTGTTAGTAGTACTGTATTCGTAGAAAACAATTCCTACAAAGACTACAATATATATTACGATAAGTAAACTTTTTTTTTAATGTATTAAAAGTTTATGTAAAACTAATTAAGAACACAGAAAAGATGGGAGATGGGATGAGGAAATTCTTAAATATTAAGGGGAGATTTATTTATTGATTTTAACATATGTACTATAAAACAATTAAGCATAATTTAATTTTCTAGAACACACATTTAGTAACCTAAAGCAGCCAATTCTTGGGAAGCTTTAGATTCAGCAACTGAAGCTTTAGCAGCAGTAACTTTCTTAGCAAAAGCTCTCTTCTTAGCGTAATATTCAGCAGATTTAACCTTTCTCTTTTCTTCTAAAGAGTCAACAACAGATTCATATTTCCAACCAACAGAAGCAGATAATTTACCAACAGTGGTGTATTTTCTACCTTGTTTTAATCTTAAAACTCTTAAAGCTTGAGGAACAACAACTCTCTTCTTTTTGTCGTATGGAGTTGGGATACCTTCGAAAACCTTTAATCTTTCTAAAGCAGCTTTACCTCTAGCAGTTTTGTGAGGAATCATACCTCTGATAGCCTTGTATAAGATTCTTGATGGGGCTCTGAAATGGAATGGACCTCTCTTAGTGTTATATCTAGTAGATTTTCTTAAGTAATCATGGTACTTTAATTTGTTTCTGAAGAATTCACCAGAGATGTTTAAAGCTTCAGCTCTGACAACAACAACCTTTTGGCCGTTTAAGATTTCTTTAGAGATAATAGAAGCTAATCTACCTAATAAGTGTCCCTTACCTATAATAATAATTAAAAAAATTGAATGTTAGTATAATTTAACTTTAAAATATATTTGATTAAAGATTTAAGATTTGAAAAATTTGTGAATTATTATTTAGTGTAACTTGCTGAAATAGAAATCAATAAAAATAAATGAAATGAAATAAAATAAAGCAATTAAATATAATGATGTTTTACTTTATAATAAATTAAAACTGGACTGACTTAGTTTGAATAAAGTATGCAAAACTTGTAAGATATGAAAACTAATTTATTTATTAATGGGTTGAAAAAATATTGAGATGTTACAAGAAACAATTATCATGATCATTATAAACATGAAATTATATTTCAAGCCAATGTGAATAATGATGTAAATGTATTAGAATTGTTAAAACAAAATTAATATATTATTGACTGATCTCTTTCACTTTGAATAAATTAATTGATTTTCATCTAATCATAGAAAGGAAATTAAATATCATGAAATGATTGAAATATCAACTTGTGTAAACTATTTAAATCATTAAAATCATTGTATTTAATTATATTTAAGAATGGTATCATAAAATATATAAATTTGAAACTTTTTTTTTTCAGTTACACTAAATTCAATTTGATAATAGTAATTGATTATAATCACAAATATGAAACAATTTGAAGAAGCTCACATACCGTCAATGACAACAACTGGTTGAAAAGAGCTCATTTCGATTGGTGTTATGTATTGTAAACCTTTGAAGTGAAGTCAGTATTTGCTTGATTGGATTGTAAAATTATATAAGTCTTTTCATAAAATTGTACAGAGTGAGTTTTTCGCAGAAATGGCCGCACAACTTTCGCGCGCGCACGCCCGCTGTTTGCACAGCCTGGACCCGAAACAGCGTCAGCGAGGGCACAGAACCCGCTCTGGAGGCACGTGACCCACTACATTTGCCTAACAAGTTTACGGTTTACCTATAACAAAAATAACAATTACAGCTAGTAAGTATGTTTCTTAGTTATTTATTTATGAATTATTAATATATAAGATAAATAAGTAAAGGTTTTAATAAAGACAAAATCCAAAAATGAATGGCTTATAATATACTTATTCCCCAAAATTTGATGATGAGTCTCTAAGATGGTAGCAGAAATGAGTTCTAAAAACAACTCCAACTTTATTATATGTTCATACAATTCCCTATGAATCTATGATGATTCGATCTCTAATTTTGTATTTCAAATTCTTTGGCGAATTTCCCTAATGCTAAAAATGCTATAAATTAATTAGAGCTCAGTTTATAATATGAGAGATTGATTATTTTATCATATTTAAATATGATCATAAGGTAGTTCAATTTGTTAAATATCTTTAATTAAATATATCAGTGTTTAAATGTAAATAATCAAACTCATTCTTCTTAAAATTACAAATCACCTTACATTTAACATCATCTGAATCATTATCAACTTCATCTAATTTTAATTCATAATCATATAACATATTAATATATTTCTGGATTGGTGTATAATTGTATTTAGCTTTCTTATTTCTTTCTAATAACTATAAAATTATGATCCATAAAATGAAATGTTAGTATACTTATGTTGTTTAAATGTAATTTATTAAATGTAGAATAAACTAACATACCACAATTGATAATTCAAAAACTTGAGCTAATTTTCTTAATTGTCTAAATAAAGATATCAATAAATCACATGAGTTATTATTATTTTTAAAATAAGCTAAATTAAAAACATCACATAAATCTTCAATTATAATTAAACCAAATTGATTATCTTTATCACAACTATATGTTGATCTTTTAATATCATCTATTTCTTTTATAATTTCAATTAATGAAAAACATCTTGTATGTATAATTCTTTCTAATTTATTTGTAAATTCATTAGAATTATTAATAAATCTTTTATTTATTGATTGTAATGCATCAGCATCAAAATTAAATGTAGTTGTAATATGTTTTACCTTAACGTTATTAGGGAAATGATGAGATAAATAATAATTGATTATCAGCTATTATTATTATAGTTATTATCTTGTTAGTATTGATGATGATGATTGTTTTCCCTGAAGTTATGGGTTTCGTATATGGCGTACTTTTGATGGTGTTATCGATTCAGCTGAATCTCTAGGCAAACTAGAAGTGATATGAGTAATTGAATTCTTCAATACCGATTCCAATTGATTCATTGTAGAAATCAGAGAGTGTTGCACACATGGAAGTGTATATGTATAGCAAGATAAAAAAGAGAAAGTGTGACTGTGTGAGAGAGCTTACGTAGAGCACTTAATTGAGAAGTGATAATTTACCGAATTTAATTCCTAATAATTATTTAATCAAATGAGATATTCATAATTAATATTAGTAATTAAGGAGTAGTACATAATAATGGAAATAAATGCAGTGTGATTTGAAATATAAACAGATCAGTCAGAGTATACAAATTCAAGAAATAGAAGAGGAAAAGACTAAATAAAAAAAAAATGAAAAAATGAACATCATATCAAACCAAACAAAAACAGTGAAATAAGTAAAGAAGAACAAAGCAAATAAAACAAAATAAAACAAAAACGATAATGATGTTCTTCTTTGATCAAACCTATAGTCCATGTAAAAAATTTCCAAAACAATAAAAAAAAATTTAACCAACAAAATTTGATTACCAGAGTTCATATATTGTATATCATATCATAAAAAATTCAAAATTGTCAGCATCAAGTAGAATAATTTTCTTTCATTAAATAAATAACCATTCATGTATCTTAATTATTAAAATCAAACAATTATACAACAACCACTTTTTTCATTACTATGAGTTTGAGATCTTGCTGGAATACCACTTGATTTTCTTCTTTGAGGGCCAACTGAAGTAGATGTATTAGTGTCAAGGGCAGCAGATGGTGAGACTTCTTCATTTGTAGTTATATTTGCAGATTCTTTAATCAGTTGTTCATCATCACCGTTTGTCTCTGTTCTTTCAGCAGCAGCAAAATTCAAGTTAGGGATAGTTGAATGAGCATCTTCATATTCACCATCAGTGGTATGGCCACTACTTGTACGCTTGTGGTTATTAGTTTCAGTTTCACTCATTAGCAGTTGTTGTTGAGGAGCAGTTGAAGTTGCAGTTGAGTTGGCAAGAGAGCGATTTGCATTAATGGAGGCGACGGACGTTTTTCTCTCCCTGAAATTTGAGGAAAACACTGGAACAGGAGTGTTGGAAGTGGAGGGTCTTCTTTTGTTCTTGATGTCAGCCTTCTTCTTGGAGATCTTATTCAAGTCGAACTTCCACTTGTCGTTGGAAACTACTTGCAGCTGATCCAGAGGTCTGATGATGATGTGGATTATTGGGGACAACTGGAGATTTAATGTACTTAACAAGTCATTTGGATTTAATCTTGTTCCTAGATGAAGTAGTTGGATTTGGTCTGCTGTTTCTGGTTTCGTGTTGGTATCAACGGAACTTTCCTTGCCATGTTCTTGTCTTTGACTTGTTAGTTGCTGCCAATCATCAAATATATAATCTCTCAAATGGCCTATTCTAAATGTCTCAATTTCTTCTGGTGTTTCAAATCCACATGTAGTTAAGAAAGAGTTATCTAGTTTCAAAGGTAATCGTTCTCCTGTTATGAATAGTAGTTCAACTTCTTGATTTAAAAATTGTAAAGTCATTTATAGAACACAAATCTATTATTAATCGAGAATCCGTGATTGATCTTGAATTTGAAATGAAGGTTTAGAAAAAAGCTGAACAAAAAAAAAGTTGATGATAAAAATGATTTAAAAATCAGAGTCTCTGACTATGAATTAAAGGGAAATGGAATAAATAGCAATAAAATATCAGTTTATAACCAAAGTAAAACACTCTCCCTAAATCTCGATGCTGCGCTTTACTCTTTACTTAATTTAATAAACCGCGGCCTGCTTCGATAACACTTGGGTGGCCCACGACAGACCAGATCAATTACTGTAAAACCTATAAAATATAAAATATATCTAGTTTGGAGGATTGTTGTTGTTAGGATTCATATTCTGCATGTTCATTGGCATCCCCATAGGCATACCCATCGGAGGAAATGCCATACCCATAGGAGGAAATGCCATCATAGGCAGGCCTGTATTGTTTGTAACATTTGGATTATTTTGTGGAATTTGTGGAATCTGTGGAATCTGTGGTAAACTAGATTGTCCTGGTCCTGGTGTTAATTTCTGTCTTTTATTAGTATTGTTATTTGGATCTTCCTCTGCTTTTCTCTTTTTATCTTGTAAATAATTATTAACTTTCTCTTCTATTTCTTTATCTGGTTCTAATGAATCTAAAAATATATCTTCCTCTCCACAATTTGGACATTTAAAATCAGATTCTAATAATAAATCCTCTATAATATGTCTTGAATATAATTTATTACAACATTTACTTAATCTAACTGGATTCTTTAATAATTTACCTGTTTTTGGATCTTTTAATTGTGGATCATCAACTTCAATATCATCATTTCTTTCTTGTTTTGATTCTTGAATCCTTTGATAATTTTGCCATGTTTTATTATCGGCCACTGCAACAACAAATTTACCTTCATCTGTAACCATATAATTCATATTATTTGGATCATCAATTTCACCTGGATTTGCAACTGCTTTTAATTGTGATTTTGGAATACCTGTTGTCTTTTTAACTCTAATACCTTCCCAATTTGGATCATTATTCTTTGGACAATTCTTAATATGATGTACACCTTTTTCACCACATTTATAACAAATATAATAATCTGGAACTTTTTCATCAGGTTTATTTGCTCTATAAAAAGAACTTTCAACTCTATGAGCAGTTGCCATTACATTTTGTTCTTGAACCCAATGATCTTCTTGTTGATTAAACATTTGATTAATTTTATCTTCTTCATTTTGCCCAACTGATGCACTTGTAATTGTACCCATTGAAGGAATTAAATTTGTTGTTTGATTTGCTGTTGATTGAAAATTATTATTACCTCTCATTAATCTTGGTTTACCTGTAATATATCTTGTTATATTACCTTTACCTTTTTTACCAGCTGAAGTTCTTCTAACAATAACTGTTAGTGCTCTTTGTATAACTTCGTTATCATCTTGATATTCAATATCTAAATCTTCTGAATGATAAAGCATTATATCTGTATCTGTTGCTGAAAACAATCGATTTTCATAAATAATTTCTTTCTTTAATTCAAACACAGTTAAACCTGTTCCATCAAAATTAATTGTAGATATTTTATCTGGTCTCTGTGATTTAAATCTATAATATATCGTAGGCATAGTGGATTGATTTGTTGTATGAGATGTGTTGTAAGAAGGTATATTTGGTCAATCATTTTTGAATTTGTTCTTGAGCTCATCCAATTAATATTTTTTGAAGTTGAGCGCTAAATTGAATTATCGATCCTCAATTCATTCAATATTCACTGAGCACTGTGAACAGTGAACACAGAGACGAAAATGATTAAACATATAAGTGTTTATTTTTTATTGGGTAAAGTATATACAGAATTTAAAAAATTTAACTTTTAAATTATAATACATTAAAATTTGTAGCACAAAAAAGTTCACAAATTGTAATTTGAAGATTTAAATGAATACAGAAGAGAATCTACTGGAAATTAATAAGACTATACTTATGAAAGTATATTTAATAATTATATGTGGACTAAAATATGTAATCTCAAGTTACTTCCAGAGTAAAAAAAAAAGAGTATCATGCATATATTAATTTGTAAAGGAAACTAGAATTGAGATTTTTTTTCTTCAGAATTAATAGAAAGTTTTCAACAAAAGACAACCAGAAAGTGAAAAATTCATACTATCTAGTCATTGTTTTGTTGTATTAATTATTAATAATTGTTTTAACATGCTATAATTTTCCAAAAAAAACCAAAAATGGTTATGAGCCCTGGCCGAAATTTCAAATTTTCATAATGATTTAAAAAACCATGAACATTTCTCGTTCGAAAATGACTCCGTGGCCAAGCTGGTTAAGGCGTGCGACTGTTAATCGCAAGAGCGTGAGTTCAATCCTCACCGGGGTCGTTAATTTCAAACATTTATTTTTTTTTTTGTTTATGAACTTTATGGTCGATCTAAAAAAATCTGATCCTCCTTTTTTTTTTGTTAACTCCTTTGTGATTATAAACCTAGCTTATCAGCAATTGGAATGGTAAGATAAGCCTTATCTTTAATTCAATTGTACTTACAGTACTCGTTAGAGTCAAATCACTTGAAATCAGGTAAGAGTAATACACTGTAACTGTATACACTGTACTGTCTGTACATGGTTCTGCCAGCCGAAGTCAATTCCTTAAAGTCCGTGAGACACGGCAGAAGCAGAAACATATCCATCGATCAAAACGATCAAAACCATATTACAGTAATTCAATTCAATCATATCATCAAACAAACAAGAGTTAATTAAAAGTCAATAACTAGTAGTACAGGATTAACAATTACAAGATAAACTAGCTACAACAGTACTATCAGCAATTAAAAAAAATTTAAACTGAACAACACCAAATGATTATTAAAATCATATAAAACAAAACAAAAAAACCAAATTATATAGAAAATAAATAATTAAATAAAATAATTAATTAATTAATTAATTCTTTTTAGGGACACCAATATTAAAGTAATCACCAAACCAATTTGATTCAAAAACAGAATTAAATTCTTTTTTACTATTTCTAATTTCATTTAAAATTTGTTTTTCTTTTTCAGCACCAAAATTTAATTTAGATTTATATTCTTCTGATTCAGTGTTATTTTGTTCGTCCTTTTTATTTGAAAACATTGTTATATTATATTATATTATATTTATCTATGATCTATTGAATTGAATTGAATTGAATTGATAGAGAAGAATATAGAAAAAAGATATAGATTAAAAAATGGGAAAACTATGGTGTTTAAATAGTAAATTTTTTCTGCAGTATGGAAATACGGAATGTGTCATTATCAAAAAAAAAAAAATTGGGAGCACCGTGCTGAAATAAATCGTGAGGGCGGGAAAAAGAAAAGAAGAAAAAAACGATTCCCAAGGACTCAGTTTTTCCGGTACCCCCTATAAGTTTTATCATCAGATTTATATGAATCATGGATCATGATTAAATCGAATATAAATCGTATCATTTTGATAAAGACTGGATCGACCTTTAAAGACTTTAATTCTGGAAACCCATACGTTGGTTTCAGGTTTCAGCTGTAAACCACCACACCCGCCAACGCCAACGAATCTTCCGTATACGTAGCTAATATAGGTAATCTCTCCAATTAGCCAATTATAGCCAGCTAGCCAGACTTTCAAGCTCAATTCAATTCCAGCTAGTTAATTCCAGCTGTCCTTGTATGGGGGCGTCTAGTGACTACACATGAGGTTCTCCTCCCTATAGCTAGCTAGCTGTGATATCTATATGCTAGCTGTATAAATTACAACCGCAACTCGCAACTCCGTGAATTCTGACTGCCGGTCCATCCATATACATGATATACTGTAAAGTACTTTAGCCAGGTAAATATACGTAGCAACCTTCAGACATATTCTAGCCCTCACTGGTATGGTATAATCACAAGTAAAGTAAACCTACTCCTTTTCTTTTAGATACCAGAAGAAGAAAGTGGTAGCAAAATAATTAATTTGGTAATCCATCCAGATCTCGTTAAGATTACATATAAATTTTAATTTTTATAAGCGAACAAGATGATCCGTGATTCCGCCGTACCTATTTTTGAGTTTTGAATTTTGAATTAATATTTGATCAGTTTGATGATATATTTTGTACTAGGCTAGCTAGCTGTATCTTGTAATGATATTGTGACAATTTGTGAGTTAAACTATAGTCTATAAGTAAGAAATCTGACTATTGATGATAACGAAGCTATAGCTGTAGTTGTATTATAGGAAATTTCAAACTCCGAAACAACTCTATTCTCTCCTCTTAAGAGCCCTAAACTTCAATTACTTTCATCGTAAATAAATAAATTAACATCTAACGTACTGTACTATAAATTATAAAGATATAGGAAATTTATATATATCAATTTAATTATAGTAACTTATATATATACAGCATATAATTAATTGTAGCTAGTAAGCTATACATTAGAAAAACATATAATTTAAGGAATCTAAATTTTGATTAAATATGGGGTATAACTTATAAGTTTGGGATATAAATTTACCCCATCTTCTATAGTCACTCTCTGTTCCTCTTCAATTAATTAAATTTAATTGGCTGCATGTAAAAGTTGCTAGTTGCAACGGACAAAAGTGATTATTAGGGTGTTTTGATGTGAAGTACCCCCACTATAGCCCCAATTAATAATACTGAATTATATCAATCTATACCACCACAGACTGCATGGCACAGAGACTCTTCTATACTGCCATATACCAACTGTTGAAGAAATATACAGCGTACTAGAACATGTAGAGCTAGCATAGCTAGATATTATATTTTGAAAACCATTTTTAATTGTGTAATTTGATATTTTTAAAGAATTTGATTTAATTTGCAAGTTCGAATTTTAACTAAATAAATATCTCATTTAATCTTGAGTTGATTTATTTGATAGGTTTTCTTGTGGTTAATATAGAATAGAATATTTCAGTATTTAAAGTTGAATCAATCATAAGAAATAACAAATTGTTTGTTAAATGTATATTTTAGAATTGATTACACACATATTGAATAGTTCTTAATGTATTTGAATTTGATTCATCTTGAACACCAATTGATATGAGTATATAACTTTAATTAGTTTCTATAATCATTTAAGTAGCTTTATTAAACATTTCAACATTTGTTTATCATTAGCTTTATCAAAAAACTATATTATTATTAATTGGCTTGCCTTTGATCTTACTTAATATTATACCATCAACTTAGTAAGAGAGAATATTCCTACATATGATAGGCTTCAAAGAGCTATGACCATGTTAAGTAACAGGGCTGGAGCTGGCTGCTGGACATGAAATGAAGATGCTAAAACTTTATGCTTATATTTTGTTAAACTATATTAATTCTTGCCTTGTTGCTTCTTTTGTTTTTGTGATAACATACTATAGATTTCCAAACCTCTGGAGTATATTTAGTATTATACAATCTAAATGTATCTCTAAAGCAACAACTAAATTATGAGAACTTGTAACTATTAAATCTCTTTAAGTGTCTGTTTCTTTATCTGAATGTGTTTTCATCAGTATCATGGAATTCATTTTCATTATCATGGAATTTATCAATATCATTTGAATCAATTATAACTTTGAAGAATTATGAATTATGAATTATGAATTAAAAAGAATAAGGAAGCCTAGTTTGCTATTATCTCTTTTTTGAAATATTATACAACTTCGAAAATAGTGGGAGCCAAAGGAAAGAGTCAATCTGAATATAAAACTGATATAATATGATGAATCCTGAATTGAATTGAATTGAATTGAAAAATAAATATTATAAGGTAAAAGAAAAAGTTTCAATAAATCATTTAAGAGTATACGTATGTATACCAAAAAGAAAAGAAAAATCGGCTACCATTGACCAATATCACCGTTAAAAAAATTGAATTATTCGAGAACCATAATGATGAGAAGTTCTATACTGTAATAGCAATACAAAGAGTTAAGAATCCCAGTTAAAAACTTGAAAAACAGTATTAGATTTGTATTTGGTATAAATTTCGATATAAATTCAACAGGTTTATAACCGAATTGGGTAGTTATGCCAATATTTTTGAAATATAACATCCCGAAAACCAACTTTCAAGTAAAATTTCTCGCACAAATAGGAATAGTTGTACATACAAATTTAATATTAATTCAGCGATCATAGTATTTTAAACAATTAAAAAACACAATCAAATTGATTGAAAATTGTTGAAAAAGTACAAGTAAAAAGAGTAGTATACTATAGTACAGTTGTTATCAAAGAAAAAGAGAGATGTTTTTAATGTTTTCAAAGAAATTTGTATTGTGTTTTTGTAATTTTTCATTTTTAAAACCATTAAATCCGCTCTTAACAATTAACTAAAAATCAAAGAAACCCCACTAAAGACATGTTTGTAACAGTAGTTTTAGTGGTATTCGATATTCAGATAAATGTTAAAGAACATAGTAATTGGTTGATGGTAAAAAGAGGAAAGGAAAGGAAAGGAAAAGAAAAAAAAGCACAAAGTGAAAAATTAGAAAATGGAAAAGTGGGAAATGTGGGGGTATTTATATATATGCGAGATAATTAAGAATATTTTAAATTTTTTAAGCTTTATTTGAGTATACGTATTAATTTTATTCTCGTTTGATTGGCTCAATTTGGGAATCATGATTGGCCGGCTACGGAGCCAATGGGAATTAATTGGGAATTAATTGGGAATTGATTGGGAATTGGGTGTTACTGAACTTCAAACTTCAAGTCTTCAAACTTCAATGTATATTGAACAATCAGTTGGGGAATACGTGGTTGTCCAGAGACTAGAGTCCAGACTCCAAACATAATAATACTAACATTCGAATATTCGAAAGATTAGATGGATTAGATTACAAGTTGAATTAATACGTAATATTTAATATTTAACCTGAAAAAAAAGAATTACAGTATTTCATTTTTCTCCATCTCTATTAACAAACAGAATACAGTATAACCATATTCTGAGTTTGTATACTGACAATACTGTGTAACTCTGTGTTCTTAACTTCTTCTTACAGTAATTATAAAAAAACAAGTCTCCTCCTCAGGGTCTTGAAGTTACTGTAAATTGAATCTCAGCGATTGAAACACCGAACCCTTTTTATTGTTCGGCGTTTGTGACAACAAAGAAAAAACCCGAGAAACTGATAATTTAAATTTGATAAAACGTTTTTAAGGAACAGCTCTGTAGACTGTAAGTGCCTCTCTGACTGTCAATGTCAAACGACTGTCATACTGTAGTGGTATATATTGTTGTACAAATTCACGGTGTACAGTGGCCGTTTGTCAGTACCAGCAGCTAGTAACGAGTAGTTATACGTACTTTTCGGGAAACGAACTCGTGGTGTGATTGGCCGGAAGCACATTAACAGAGCTTAGTGGGCTAAGCTCAAATTAAATTGAATAAAGTGAAGGGTTTAATTACAACTAGTTTGTCATTATTGCCTCCTTCTTCTTCTTCTACAATACATACCATGATTGATTCCAACTCACCAATAACACTGGACAGTCTGAAAGATGCTTCCACTGAACAGTTAAAGCAGTTGGTTGCCAATATTTTACTTACTTTAAATGAAAGAGAAAGAGATGCCATTATTAATTCAAGCAACTCCTCAACAACTGATGTTAACTCTCAACAAGATGAACATCAAGAGGAAGAAGAAGAACCTTCTCCTTTGAATAATGAAGAAAAACAGCATGAACAAGATGATTTAGAAAGTGAAAGTGGAACAAGTGATTTAGAAGCTGAAACTGAATCAGAAACCGAATATGAATCAGAAACTGAAGCTGAAGGTTACCCAGATACACAATTTTATCCTCTTCCTCCTCTAGATCCATTTTATGGCTATGACCATTATCCTCATTTTAGACATTTAGGTGGTAGACATGGTGGTAGACATCATCATCATTTTGGTCATTTTGGTCATTTTGGTAGAAAGATGCTTTTCAAATCACAACGTATTCCTTATCCTTTTGGACAGTTTTCTCCATTCCCATATCCACATCATTATAAAGGAAACTATTTCAATATTCCAAATCCATATCATCATGAACCTCAATTTAACATGCCATTTGACAGTAATTTCAATTATTCATCATTTAAACACTCTCATCATTTCTCTCATCCACCACCACCACCACCACCACCAGGTCCACCAGGTTCACAAGGCCATCCACCACCACCACCACCAGGTCCTCCTCCATTTTTCAATGCTAGAAGTGCAGGACCAGGACCATTTCACCCAGCCCCACCTCCATACTGTACACAGCCATCATTTGATAAATATAATGAAATAGTTGAAAGAGAACATCAAGATGAATGGGGTTTTAGAAGACATGGAAAATTTGGAAGACATGGAAGAAATGGAAAACATGGTAGAAGTAAAGAAATCAGAACACGAGAGAAAAGAAGAAAGCATGATAATGGTAGAAGACGCCCAGAGTAAAGCTTGAGATCGATATTTACTTTAATTACTATAAAAAGATAGTTCCATTAATTCCATTCCCTGCATTTTATTTTCATTTTTATTTTCATTTTCATTTTCATTTCTATTATATTTCTATTATATTTCTTTGTATTTCTTTGTATTTAATTGTGTAGCATACTAGTATTAAATCCCGCGTATAAAGAGTTCGAACATAGCCAGTAGTAAGATATAGATATAGTCAGGCTGTCAGGCTGTCACTCCTACTCAGGGCATTCCATGTTATTCCATATTAATCACAGCTAGCTGTTCTCTGTTCTCAGTGCTAGCTGTTTGCGGTGTTTTGTGCTCTGTTTTAGCCCTGCAAATTAATTTGCAATTTTCTTGTTCTTGTTCAACAACTCTCAACAATTAACAACTTGCTCTTTTCCCTTCTTTTCACACTGTCCTCTTCCTCCAAACATCATGCCCAAGAGGAAAGCTCCCAGTCAGGCCCACCACGACCAGAAGGCAAAGGTCCCTATTGCTCCTCCAAAGGGCTCAAACTCAAACAATCTCCACATCAATCAAAATGATCTATCTCTGAAATCAATTGCCAACAACCCTCCAAAAATCATTATGCCAACTATCTCCCATGAATCAACTATAGTCTTACAGAAAAGGAGAAGAGTTGTTAGAGCGTGTGATAGATGTAGAAAATTGAAAATCAAATGCTCAGGTGATTTACCTTGTATTCATTGTACTGTTTATTCTTATGATTGTACTTATGATCAACCAAATAGATCAAAGAAAAAAGGTTCAAATCAACAACCTCCTCCTCCTCCTCCATCATCATCTTCTATCTCAAAATCACCTTTAATCAATAATTCAATCCCATTGAGCAATTCTTCTTCAAATTCTTTATCTTTAATTAACCCTTCTTCAATGTCTTCTGAAATGATGGCTAAATTAACTGATAGATTAAAATTATATGATGATATACTGCATAGATTGTTGCCTTCAATTAAATTAACTGATTTAAATGATAATCCTCAACCAATTAATCCAATGAAATTAATGACTGCTTTAAATAAGTTAAGAGAAGATGGTAAAGATGATCATTTAAAATTATCTTCTGAAATTATATCTGAAACTTATAATAGTTTACCTGATATTCCTGTTCCTAAATTACCACTACAAAAGCTGCCTCCAAATATTCAACAGCAACAGCAACAACAACAGCAGCAGGTACAACAACAACAGCATCATCAACAAATACAACAACAATCACAGCAACAACCAACAACAAATGAAGTTCATTCTCCTTCTTCTGAAAGGATTTTAAGTAATTCTCCATCAGTTCAACAAGTTGCTGGGATTGATGGTTCATATGAATCTAATTTAGGTAAAGAAATTAAAATTATATTACCTTCAAGAGAAGTTGCTTTACAATTAATTACTAAAACTTGGGAAAATGCTTGTGTTTTATTCAGATTTTATCATAGACCTGCTTTTATTGAAGATTTAAATGAATTATATGATACTGATCCAGGTCAATATACAAATAAACAACAACGATTCTTACCTTTAGTTTATTCTGTTATGGCTTGTGGTGCTTTATTTTTTAAATCTGATGAACAAACCATAGGTAATAATAATAATAATAATAATAATAATCAAAAGAAAGATAATAGCTTCCCATCAAGTGCAGATTTTGAAGATGAAGGTTATAGATATTTTATTGCTGCAAGAAAACTGATTGACATAACTGATACAAGAGATACTTATGGTATTCAAACAATTGTTATGTTAATTATTTTTTTACAATGTTCTGCAAGATTATCAACTTGTTATGCTTATATTGGTATTGCATTAAGAGCTGCATTAAGAGAAGGTTTACATAGAAAATTAGATTATCCTTTTAATCCAATTGAATTAGAAATTAGAAAAAGATTATTTTGGACAATATACAAAATGGACATTTATGTTAATACAATGTTAGGTTTACCAAGAACGATAAGTGAAGATGATTTTGATCAAGATATGCCAATTGAATTAGATGATGAAAACATAACAATTAATGGTTATAGATTTGATAGACAAGGTGAAAGATTATCAAGTTCAGGAATTGCAAATGCTCATACTAAATTAATTTTTATAATGAAAAAAATTGTTACTAAATTATATCCAATTAAACCTTTAAAAGTTGAAAATGGTTCAAGACCTGAATTATTAGCTCATAATATTGTTTATGATTTAGAATTAGAATTACAAGATTGGATGAATCATTTACCATTAGAATTAAAACCTGGTGTTGAACCTCCTGGTCAATATTTAAAAGCTAATAGATTATTGCATATCTCTTATTTACATGTTAAAATCATTTTATATAGACCTTTTATTCATTATATTTCAACTGATGTTAAAAGACAAAATTCATCTTTATTACCTCCTTCAATGAATGATTTAAGATCAATTGAAAAAGCTAAAAATTGTATTAATGTTGCAAGAATTGTTGTTAAATTATCTGAAGATATGATTGATAAACAAATGTTATCTGGTTCATATTGGTTTTCAATTTATACAATTTTCTTTTCAGTTGCTTGTTTAGTTTATTATGTTCATTTTGTTCCACAATATAATAAAAATGGTAAAGAAGATCCAGAATATAAATCAATTAAAAAAGATGCTGAAAATGGTAAAAGAGTTTTAGATATTTTGAAAGATTCTTCAATGGCTGCTAAAAGAACTTATAATATCTTGAATGCATTATTTGAACAATTAAATAGAAATACTGCTAATGCACGTCTTAATGATAATTTAAATGATGATTCTAAATCTGATGGTTTTAATTCCCAAATGTCTGAATCATTAAGTAAAAATTCAAGTACTAATACTAAATTACCTGAGCCATCATCTGGTGTTAATAATGGTGTTAATTATATTGATGGTATTTCAACTGGTATTAATTTAAGTTTACCTGAATTTAATAATATCTCGAATACGAGTAATAATAATAATAGTTTATCTTATGGAAATTTACAACAACAAAGATATCAGCAACATATACAACATCAATATTTGCAACAACAACAGCAGCAGCAGCAGCAACAGCAACAACAACAATATCAACAACGTCAACAATTGCAACGTACTGCAAGTCAAAACCAAACTACTAAATATGTTCCTGGTCCAATGGATCAATTAGATATGAAGATTTTTGGTAGATTTTTACCTCCTTATATGTTACATTCAGATGATAAGAGTAATACCACTTCTTCCAGCGTTAATACTAACCCAAATACTACTCATAATGATGCTCATAATGATGGTCCAAATATGGTTACAAATCAACAACAACAAATTGAATCAACAATCCCATCATATCAACAAAATCAATATCATCAACCATCATTATCGAGTCAAAGGCAACCATCATTATCTCAATTATCTGATTTAACAAATGATTTTTTCAGTCAATTCCCTGTTGGATTAGGTACAGTTGGGCAATCATCTAATTCACCATCAGGTCAACAACAACAACAATCACAACATAGATTATCCAATTTTGAATTAAATAATCAACAATATAATGGCAGTGATTTCTTATATGATGCTACAGCAACTACTGGTGTTGGACAAACTGGATTAGATTCATCATTTGATCAAAAAAATTTAGATTTTGATGATTTCTTGTTTGGTTGGGGTAACAATAATGTTAATAATGGATTATTTGGTTCATATGGTAGTACTGGTAATGCTGATAGTAGTAATAAGAATAATAAGAATGATACTAATGTTGATGATAATAAGAAAAGTGGTGGTGATAAGAATAATAATAGTTCAAAATCTGAAAAGAAATAATTGAGTTAATTTGATCGAAGTATGTTTGTTTTTAATGATGATTATGATTTTTTTTTTAAAAATACTTTTGGTTACTTGCTAGTATATATCTTTTGTACATTTATGTCTCTTTTTGTTTTGCTTTTAGTCTAGCTTTTTTATCTCTTCAAAGTTATTCTTTTAATTTTTACATTACCTATCTAGTTTGATGTCCATTTTCCCATACATATCTTTGAAGTTATTCTTCTTTTGGCTTTTTTTTTTTACTTTTTTTTTACTTTTTTTTTACATTTCCTGGCTTTTTTCTTTAACTTGACTTTTTACTTCTTCAACAAAAGTTTTACCCTATACATTCATTATACTTTTATGTGAGATCTATGAAACCATTATACTAGCATTTTACAATACTCTTTTTTCTATTAATTATTGCTTAAATTTTGTTTTTTTGCTTCTAATACTTACCTTTTCTCTTTTATTCTTTTTTTTTTATAGTTTAGTTTCTTATATTGTGGAATATACTTGGCTTTTACTTGAAATTTCTTGTATTTCATTATCATTAATTACTTGTACTTTTAATTGAAATTTATCAAATAAATTTATAAATAATTATCCAAATATAAAAAAGTTAAAACCCAAAAGATAAAAAATTATTTTCGTTAAAAAAATTAAACAAGTAAAAAAAAAACAACTATGGTATATAAAAATAAAATTAATTCAATAATACTAAACAAGTAAACTAATACACAATAAACTAGAAATAATCAACAACAAATGATAAAAATAAAGTATAAGAAAAGAAAAAGGATAAAAAACAAACACATTGGGGCCTAAATATTTATAAAAAAGAGGAATAGCAGCAATAAAGAAAAAAAAAGTGAATAAGTCAGTAGGTTGAACTAAAAGAAGTAAAGCAGAGAATAAGTAAGTTAAAATAAGATAAGAAAAAAGGAGCCAACAATTAAGAAAAGTAAAGTAATATAGCCTAATGGAAAAAACAAATTAATAATAGTAACAAATTAACCAAAATACTCCTTTATAAAGTACAATTAATGGAGATTCTTTGGTGTTTTTGATGGAAACCTAAGACATGAACCCAGTTGGAGGAAGGCCATTACCTTGTTGTTGATGATTATTCATTAATGGGGCTCCTGTTGTTGTTCTCGTGACTGGGATTTGAGGAGGAGCTTGCTGTTGTGGAGGTTGTTGTTGAAGTAATTCATTTGAACCATTACTACCGGTTTTACCTCTTCCTCTAATACCTCTATTCAGATTTTTATACAAGCTTTGAAAATAATCCAACAGTTCTCTTTCATCAGCTGGTAAATTATCTAATGTACCTAATGATGTATAATGTGCTAATTTGTTTGTTAATTCATTTAAGGTATCCATATGAAATCTATTTTGATGTGCTTTTAGATTTCCCAATTGAGTAAAAGATTTATTACAATTATCCAATTTGCATTCAAATGGTCTTCTATTTTGATGAGTTAATTCATGTGCTTGTAAATTACCTTTTCTTGAAAATTGTTTTCTACAAATTGGACATGAATAAGGTTTTTCTCCTGTATGTAATCTTTCATGAGTTTTTAAATTACCAGCCTGAGTAAATTTTTTGTGACAATATTGACATTCAAAAGGTTTTTCGCCAGTATGAGATCTACGATGAACATCTAAATGAGTTGATTGAGTAAATCTTTTTAAACAAATTTCACATTCATGTTGTTTACTGCCTCTTGTTGTAGTTTTTTCAACACCACCAACTAATTGTGTTGGATCAGGTAAAACTGATCCAGATATAACACCTTGAGAAGAAACTTCTTCTAAAATTGTACCATCTTCGGCTTGTTTAATATCAGTAGTAACACCTTTCTTTCTAGCTTGAATAACAAGCATCAATTGATCGATTTTTGTAGCACCAATCAATGGACGACCATCTTCGGTATGAACAGCTTCAGCTGCAGGTATTAAAGTAGAACCATTATCAGTAGTGTTAGGCTGTGTATTATTATTATCTGGAATAGTAACAACGGGAGGTTGAACACTTGATGAAGTTGTGGAAATTGGTGGGACAGTTTGATTAGAAGAAGGTTTAACAATTTGCTCACTTTTAAAAATTGGAATACTAGCTATTTTTTGTTTTTTAGCAGGTGATGTAGCTGGTATGGTTGATATTGTAGGAGCTGGTTGACTTGTAAGTGCAAGTGTTTCGGTTTTCTTCCTTTTTGGACTTTTTCTTCTATTATTATTATCAATAATGGATGGTTGAACAGACTTATTAACTAACAGTGGATTAGGTGGTTGTGTTGGTGGAATTTGATGAGGTGGAATTTGTTGTGGTGGAATTTGCTGTTGGTGAATTTGAATTTGTTGTTGGGGAATTTGCTGTGGGGGGATTTGAACAGGTTGATGATGATAAGGATCAGCAATACCATTTTTAGGAGGAATTGGAACATTCATTGGAGGCAGAATAGTAGTTTGATAAGGGTTGGAAGCTGATCTAGTATGGCCAGGAACAGACACAGGTGGTTGAGGTGGATATTGTGGGGGAATTGATTGGTATAAACTATCTGGGCCTGAAATAGAATCTCTTTTAAGAAATTCAAGATCGTCATAACCTTGTAGAATTGAAGGCATACGAGCTCTTCCAAAGAATGTTGAATTTTGTCTTGATCTTGTACCAGGAACTTGGGGTAAAGTTGAAGAACCAAATTGTGCAGAGCTAGCACTTCCAGTTGACGGAATACCTGCTTGAGGAACAAAAGGTAATAATTGTTCACTAGGCCTTCTAGCATTAACTAAATTATCATTGTTAGGGTCATGAAATCTATCACTTGGATAAGGTTGTAAGAAATTTCCACTAATTGAACCGGAAGGAGGATGATACATATTATACTCTCTTTGCATCTCATTATTATAAGAATATGGGTCTTGTGGGTACATAACACTACCACCATTACTACCACCGAATGAACCGCCACCTGAAGAATTACTTTGACCAGAATTATCAAATGAGAACCTTGGATTTATAATGGAATCATTTCTACCACTCGGAAAAAAATTTGATAAACTTCCCATGGAGCCATTATGACTAGGATCAATTGAATGATAATCAGTTATTGAACCTCTTTTATTGTAAAAAACAGGATCTTCAGCAACTGCACTTAATCTTGAAGGAAATGTATTTGTTACTTGATCATTAGGAGGAGCATGAGTTGAATCTGGAATTTTTGAAGAATCAGTCATTTTATGTAATAAAACAACAACTAAATTTTTTATAGCAAAGACCTGAGCTGAATTTAAAAACACTCAAATGAATTGTATGACAAGCTTTCTTTTTTGAGAGAAGAATATATAGTTGAATAAAGAAAAATGGTTAATAATATAGTGGCCGGATAGAAATAGAAATTTTGATGTTTATAAAATTAAATTATAGGTAAAGCGGCGATCACTGGAGTTTCTTTTAATTTCCAAGAAAGAACCGATTATAAAGTTTAAAGGCAATCAAAAAACTATGAGAGAAAATAACCTTTAGAAAAATAACAGAAAATGAATTGAGCCTTGGAGAGTTCAATTAATGTTTGAAAGATGATTTTATTATGAAATGGTGTTATTTCAGTAGTGTTTGTTGTGTGAATATTTTTGTTGATTTATTTTTTTGTGGAATAGGGATAAATTTAAGCTTCGAGGAAATGTTATCAAACAAAGAGAAAGTCCGCTAATATAAATTGAGTTGCAGCAATTCCCTTTACTTTTTGCTGTGACAGGTAGTTTTAATTGTTGTGGAAATTTATAAGAGAGAGTCCGAGAGACAGCAATTTTGCTTTCCAAAAGTTCACAGAAGCGCGTGGCGCAGGCGGGAGACGCAGGCGCGGGAGATGAGGTGGCGGTGCAGGGGGTCGGCGCCGCGGGTCGATCGTGTCACGTGCGATGTGGGGCAGCGCGGCTTATTTGCTGAAATAAATTTATCAAAATTTTAATATTTCAACTTCTATAACTACAATCGTTACATAAGAACAAAACCACATACTGAAATATATTACAATGAGTGAAGTTGAACAACCTACAAATACCGTCCCTACAGAAGAAGTTGTTGAAGATGAAGAAATGGATGAAGACTTAGACACTGAAAAAATTAAATTATTACCAGGAGCTTCCGATGATGGGTCAGCTGCTAGTTTCCAAATACAAGATGAAGATCATACATTAGGTAATGCTTTAAGATACATAATAATGAAAAATCCAAATGTTGAATTCTGTGGTTATTCTATTCCTCATCCTTCTGAAACAAAATTAAATATTAGAATTCAAACTTATGGTGATATTACAGCTGTTGAAGCTTTACATCAAGGTTTAGAAGAATTGGCTAAAATGTGTACTTTTATTGAGGATACTTTCAGTGCAAAGATTGCTGCTAGAGATTATGCTACTGAAGAACCATAATGAATACAATTAATCAGTTAATTTAATTAATTAAAACTCAAATTTGAACTTTTTTCTTTCCATTATTATTGCATTCTGTATACTAGTTATCATTTTTTTTTATTTTCTTTGTTAATATAATTAATATATAAATTTGGATTTTTTGAGACAATTAGTTAATATTGTTGTATTACTAGTAAATGTAAAGAAGATTCTAAGTTGTATAATCAAACTTAATAAAACTCGTAGATTCATACCAATTGAACATAATTTCAAACAGATTTTTCTCCTGATGAATTCAAACAGTTCAATCATTCCTATACCTCTCCATTACTGTCTCCATCCCTCTAGGATCACTCTCTGAAACCCCTTTTCTACCTCTGAATTCTTATCAAAATGGTTAAAATAGAAAAAAAGCCGCGCGTTTCTTTTAACGTGAAAATTTTTATCAAAATATAAAAAAAAACTATACTCTAGGAATGCAACAACTATACTACTTCTTCTTCTGATCCAAAGCAATTTAGTCAATTATAAACAACAATGTCTTACATGAACAACAACAGAAGTGGCCCAAGATCTTATGGTGGTCAAGATAGACAAAGATACGGTAGAGATGAACGTCATGGTTATGATAATAACGATGGTTATAGACAAAGAAGAAATTCTGGTGAATTTGGTTCTCATTTAAAAAAACAAAACTGGGATGCTGATTCCTTACCAAAGTTTGAAAAGAACTTCTACCAAGAAGATCCATCTGTTACTAATAGATCAGATTCTGAAGTTAATCAATTTAGAAAAGAAAATGATATGACTATCACTGGTACTGACATTCCAAGACCAATTACTTCTTTTGATGAAGCTGGTTTCCCTGATTATGTTTTAGAAGAAGTTAAGGCTGAAGGTTTTGAAAAACCAACTGGTATTCAATGTCAAGGTTGGCCAATGGCTTTATCTGGTAGAGATATGGTTGGTATTGCTGCTACTGGTTCAGGTAAAACTTTATCTTATTGTTTACCTGCCATTGTTCATATTAATGCTCAACCTTTATTACAACCTGGTGATGGTCCAATTGTCTTAGTTTTAGCTCCAACAAGAGAATTGGCTGTTCAAATTCAACAAGAATGTTCCAAATTTGGTAAATCTTCAAGAATTAGAAATACCTGTGTTTATGGTGGTGTTCCAAGAGGTCAACAAATTAGAGATTTAGCTAGAGGTGTTGAAATTTGTATTGCTACTCCAGGTAGATTATTAGATATGTTAGAATCTGAAAAGACAAACTTAAGAAGAGTTACTTATTTAGTTTTAGATGAAGCTGATAGAATGTTAGATATGGGTTTTGAACCTCAAATTAGAAAGATTGTTGATCAAATTAGACCAGATAGACAAACATTGATGTGGTCTGCTACTTGGCCAAAATCCGTTCAAGGTTTAGCTAGAGATTATTTATCTGATTATATTCAAGTTAATATTGGTTCTATGGAATTATCTGCTTCACATACTATTAAACAAATTGTTGATGTTGTTTCTGAATTTGAAAAGAGAGATAAACTATGTAAATATTTAGAAGATCAAATGACTGATGAAAAATCTAAAGTTATTATTTTTGCATCAACTAAAAGAACTTGTGATGATATTACTGCATATTTAAGAGCTGAAGGTTGGCCTGCATTAGCTATCCATGGTGATAAAGAACAAAGAGAAAGAGATTGGGTTTTAAGTGAATTTAGATCTGGTAAATCACCAATTATGGTTGCTACTGATGTTGCTGCTAGAGGTATTGGTATGTATCTTACAAAATTTTTTTTTATTATTACTAACTAATGAAGTTGGGGTTTTGGGAATTTAGAAAATGCTAAATAACAAAAGTTTTATTTTGAAAGATTTAGAATATATGGTGATTCATTTTACTAAATCTTTTGAAATTCTTTTAAAGCATTGTCTTTTTAATATCAGTATTTGTGCAATCACTGATTATAGGAGAAAATTAAGAAAGATATATTCTACATGTTCCATAGACTTACTGAAAGAACAGAGAAAACAATCTTTAAAGTATTAAAACATGAGTTTTTCTTGTTTTTCACTTTAAAGCATTTATTATGGAGAAGAAAGAATTATTTTAAAAGCATATATAGCAAGGCTTAGGTGGGAATTTTATGTGACTTGTTTTGAAGAACCGTGTTGGGGATATCTACTTTTTTTCTAATTAACTCTTGATAAAAACTGGGAATAGTTTTTGGAAATGATTATAAATTCATCAAGAGTGGAAAGAAAAATATAGTAGTTTATTTATTGTGACTATTCTTCAAATCAATTTGGGAAATTACGTTTTAGCCTTCTTTATATTTATTAGCTTTTTTTATTAGTTCTTTTTTTGTTGATATTGTTTTTAAAAGGACAGATGTGTTTAGTGGGTTAACTTTTTATTCAAATTAAAGGTTTTCTGTTAAAAACTAACTTTCCTGTTGTTTTAAGAATTCTTCTCTTGAAGTTCATATTTTAGTCTTTAATAAAAACTCTATGAAAACATATTATATCATAAAAATACCTATAATTAGTGTAGTTTTCAAAATTCTGTAAAAGAAATTGTAAAAATTTTCAAAATTTTAATTTTCAAAATTAGTGTTTTTTCATTAATTATTACAAATTACAAATTACTAACTATTTAAATTATTTATTTATTTTACAGATGTTAAGGGTGTTACATGTGTTATTAACAATGATATGCCAGGTAATGTTGAAGATTATGTTCATAGAATTGGTAGAACTGGTAGAGCTGGTGAAAAAGGTACAGCTATTACTTTATTCACTAAAGATAATGCTAATCAAGCTCATGATTTAATTGTTATTCTGAGAGAAGCTAAACAAGAAGTTAGTCCAGAACTTGCTGTTTTAGATAAAAAAGCTAACAGATTTGGTAATGGTAATGGATATGGTGGATATGGTGGTAGAGGTGGTAGAGGTAGAGGTGGTAGAGGTAGAGGTGGTTATGGTGGTAATAGAAATTATCAATCTGGATCTAATTCTGCTCCATTAGGTAACAACCGTCGTTGGTAATTACTTGATTGATGAATTTCATTTATTTAATCAAATTATCAGCTATTCATATTAAATTTGCTACTACAAATATAATTTTATAAGTTTTTTTTTTCTGTGTTTTATTATTTGTTATCACAATCATGGTCCTTTGCTTTTTTTTCTTTTGTTGGATTTTATTGCTTAAGTGTTTCGATCGTTATATCATATCATCATTTCCTTATACTCTGTGTTTTTATTATATTCCTTGTTTTATTATTTATTGTGATAACATAATATCACAATGCTATTAGATTTTTGTTTTGTTCATTTATTTAATTTTAATACTATTAATATTCGTATCTAATATATAAAATCTAAATAAATAAATAAATTGTTGTAAAGTATAAACAGGAAAAGCACACACATGAATATGATAGAAAATAATTAATTATAATTGTTGATCATCTTTTTTTTTTTCTTCTTCTTGTTCTTCTTCTTCTTTTTTACCAATAAGTCTTTCATCTTCCACAAGTAAACTTGGGAATTTATAACCTAAGAAATAATTTAAATTAGCAGAATTTAATAAATCCCAAGGATGATTTGAAGTCCAATCAGCAAAAACACCAGATTTTGAATTATTTTTTGATAAATTAGTATATTTAACATTACTATCCGAAGTTTTAAACCAAGGTTGAGCATCAGGTCTAGCTTTAACATCTAATTCATCAGTATTTTTAGCATCAACAATTTTATTTATTCTATCAATTAATTTAGTTTCACCATTTTTTTTTTCATAATCATCTTTAAATTTTGAAACTAAACTTAAATATCTTTTAGTTATATCAGCTTCATGGTATTCATCAACCATGACTCTATGTAAATGCATCACAGTCATCATTTTAGTATAATTTTCAGTATTCATTGGCATAAAATTATCAGGACCAAACCAATAACTACCCCTACCTTTACCTTTAATCTCTTGATTTTTTCTAGCTATACTAATTTCAATAAATAAAGGATTTGAACTTGGAGATAAATAATTTGAAATTTCTTGATTTGAAGACATTAATAAAAATGAACCAACTGTTAAACAAGTTAATTTTGTAAAATATTTTCTAAAATTTGATATATTAATTGAAGATTTTCTAAAAGCTCCATATAATATAAATGCACCAAGACTTGCTTGTGTAACTGCCATAGAAGCTCTTGGTAAGAGAGCATCGTGAGCAGGAGCAAAAGGACCAAATAAGATTAAATTTGGACTTGAATATCTAAAAAAATGTTTATATGCTTTATCAAATAGTGTATCGTTTGGTTCATTTAATTTTCTAAAATCCATATACGATTTTTGTTTCACTGGAGTTGATGATGGTTGTTTAGGGTTGTTTGAAGACATGTTGAGTAGGAAGAGATTGTGATATAATTGGGATTGAATTGGGATGAATCTTTTAAATAGTTTTACTACAGTAGTTTTGAAACGATTTTGTTACAAGAAATTGCGAATCAAAATCAGGCTGTGCTAAATACTCTTTTTTTTTTTTTTTTTTTTATACCGAAATACATTCTTAATTTCTTATACATAATTAAACAAAAAACCATATGAAAGTTATCTAATAAACAAATAAACAAAAAACCATATATGAAAACACGTTAAACATATTAAAACATAAAAAAACAACCGTTAACAAGCATTAAATAATTGATCGAATTCATTTTCATTAAATAATACATTAAAATCTAAATTATTATTATTATTATTATCAATTGTTGTTGATTGTAATAATAATGGATCTGAAGGAATATTTGAAAATAAATCAAAAAATTTATTTAAATTATTTGAATTATTAATTGATGATGATGAATTATTTGAATCATCAATTATATTATTATTATTTTTTTTTTTTAAATTTTTTTTAATTTCAATAATTTCATTTAAAATATTATTAAAATTAAAATCAATTAAATTTAAATTATTTAAATTTTTATTTTTTTCTAAAATTATATTAATTGTTAAAATTAAAATACATTTTGAAACAGTACCAATTAAAATCCAATTTTCAGGATCATTTTTTTCAATTGAAAAACAACTAAATGCTTCATTACATGATTGAATTAATAAATATAAATCATCAATTAAATTTATATCATCGGTGTTGTTAATTAAATATGCAGATAATGTTAAAAATCCATTAAATGTATGAAATAATGTAAAACCAGTTATAATAATTGCATTTTTTGCAGAATAAATTGAAATTTTTAATAATTCTCTTGCAGAATTTAAACTTAATTGAGTGAAATAAATTAATGAATCATTATTTTGGGGACCATTATTTATATTTTTAATTGCATTTAATGATAAAATCATTTTTAAATAAAAATAATTTGTAAATAATTCAGATAATAATAAAATTTCTTGAATATTTTCAATTGATAATTTTTTTAAATTAATTATATTTTCAATTGTTGAATTTTCAGGTCTAATTGATTCAGGTAAACATAATCTCCAATTTTCTAAATCATTTAATAAAATTTTACAATTATTTAAATTATTGTTGTTACTTTTATTATAATATAAATAATTTTGTAATTTTGAAACAATTGTTGCTAAATCAATTGAAATCATAAAAAAAAACATTGATTTATCATTTTTATTTAAAATTAAAGAATTTGAATAAATTGAAATTTCATTATGTAAAGTATCTCTTTTTAATGAAGCTTTACAACAATCTAAATTAAATTTATTACAATAATAAATATTTGATTCAACAATTGATATTAATGAATTTGGAGTTGTAATTTCATCATTATTACAAATTGGTAATTGACCAGTTTTCATTGAAGCATCTTGATTTAAATAATAAATTAACCACCAAATTCTTAAATGAATTAAAGAATCATTTTTATTTTTATTATTTAAATAATATTCTAATTTATGTAAACCTAATGTTTTTGCTTTTATAATTGCTTTTGAAGTAATTAAATAAAAAGGTTTTGTTAAACAATTAATTTGTGAATAAAAAGATAAAAATAATAAACCTTTAATAATTGAAATATCAGTTGTTGAATTATTTGAAATTTTTTGAAAATAATATAAAGAATTTTCAAATAAGATAGATTCATATTGTTTAATGATTGAATTATTTTCATTATTATTGGTGTTTAATTTATTATAAATTAAAGTTGCAAAAAGTAAACAAGAATTTAATAATAATAAATCACTATTATTAAATTTTGGATCAATTATTAAACCATTTCTATAATCCCAATATTTAAAAGCAATGATTTTAACTTCATTAATGATTGATAAATTAAAATAACATAAGTTAATTGATTGATCAAGTAATTGAATAATTAAATTTTTTGAAGGTAATAAAGATAATCTTTGAAATTGAATTGGATTAAACCATTTATAAATTAAATTATTTTCAGTTTCAATAAAATTATTAATTAAAGAATTATTTAATAATGGTGTATTATTTGTGTTTTGAATTGTCCAATTTAAACCTTTAATTAAAAAACTTGAATAATTTAAATCTTCAATAAATAAATTATTTCTATTAGTTTTATTAATTGAAATTAAATGATCATTTTCCATTTGAATTAAATGAGATTTTAATTTATTTGAATTAATTGGAATTTTAAAAAATCTATTTTTTTTTCTTGTATAAGGAGCAATTTTTTTTGGAATATAATTAAAAGTACAATTTAAATTTCTATCTAAACAATAAGAACATGGAGATTTTGAATCACATTTGACTTTTTTAATTCGACAAATATCACAAGCTGTAACTTTACCTCTCATTTTTGGTGATAGTAAGAAGAAGAAGGAGAAGAAGAAGTGGTATCATAATGGTCGTTTCATTGAGTATATATATTTTAGTAACACGAAATTAAACCAATTAATAGTATTTAATAATAGTAAATTATACAGCATCGGATCAATATCTGTTTGATACCCCGTGCCCAATTTATTCAGGAACAACTATTGTACAACTTCACTATTGTTCGTGTTATTGTAGGACTGTATCTTATGACATGTATGTGTCTGTAGTACACTCAACATGCAGTCTCAACTAAGTCAGGTCAACAGAACAGAGAAAACCAGATATAATCACAGAATCAGTAGAAGATAGAAGCCCAAGAATAGTGATATCACCAATTATTTGAAATTATTTGATTATTTGTGGCATTATAAGTTATTTAGTTGATGATTGTAAATTTCCGAATCCCCATTCAATCATTTATTTGATAGGATTAACTCAATTACTATTTGCTGTGTCAAATTACTAAATACAGTAATTCTGGGCTCTGTCAGAATAGAGCACACCCTCGCACCTGATTGGGCATTATAGCACCTATGGATGTATTTATTTTACTACTAGAATGGGCCATGAACATACCAATAACATATACCAATTAGTTATACTGATTTTGAACTGATTTTGTTAATTAGACAATGTTACATTGTGTTAAATTATATGCATAAAAGAGAATGTATTAGTAAAAGTAATATAAGAATGTAGTATAAATAAAATGAAATAAATGGTATAAATATGTATAGTTAAAAGTTATTTGATTTAAAAAAATTATTAATATCATTATTATTAAATAAATTATAATCAAATGAATTTGTATTTGGTATTGTATTGTTAATATTAATATCATTTTCTAATATTGGATTATTTGTATAATTATAATTTGTATAATTTGTTGTAGTATCAAATAAATTTGAATTATTATTTGAAATCATATCTAAAAATCCACCTAAATCTGTATTTGACGTAGGAGGAAATATTATATCATTATTGTTGCTATTGTTGTTAAATGATTCTTCAAATTTAATACTATAATCAATTTCATTATTATTATTTTCATCATGTTTTTCATTTTCAATTTTTAATTTTCTTTTTTTAAATTCAATTTCAATTTCAATTATCTCTTTTAATAAATAATCAATATCAAAAATTAAATTATTTTTATTTTTTTTCATTACAAAATTAATTGTTATAAATAAAATACATTTAGTTACATTACTAATTAAAATCCATTTTTCTGGATCATTTTTTTTAATTGAAAAACAACTAAATGTTTCTTTACATGATTTAATTAATAATAATAAATCATTTACAATATTTGAATTATTTGGAATTTGAATTGAATTTGCTGAAATTGTTAAAAATCCACTAAATGAATAAAAAATTGTAAATCCAGTAACTGATAATAATTGATTTTTAGTTGAATAAATTGAAATTTTTAATAATTCTCTTGCTGAATATAAACTTTCTTTTGAATATTTTAATTTAATTATTGATTCATTTGAATTTTCAATTGTATATAATGCTAAAACCATTTTTAAATAAAAATAATTTGTAAATAATTCACTTAATAATAAAATTCTTCTAATATTATGTTCTGTTAATTCATTATCATTATTAAAAATATCAATTATATTTATATTTTCTGGTCTAATTGATTCAGGAAAACATAATCTCCAATTTTCTAAATCATTTAATAATTTTTTACAATTTTTAAATTTATTTAATTTATTAATTTTATTAGTATTATTAATATTAATATTTTTTTCTTCTTCATTAAATATACTTTTATGAAATTTTGATAAAATTGTTGAAAAATCAATTAAAATCATTGAAAAAAATTTAGATTCTCCATCAATATCCTTATTTAAAATTAATTGATTTGAATAAATTGAAATTTCATTATGTAATGAATCTCTTTTTAATCCAATTAAATCATCATCACAATAATTTTCAGATTCTGGTAATGGTGGTGCAGTAATATCATCATCATTATTACAAATTGGAGGTTTCCCAGTTTTCATTGATGCATCTTGTGCAATATAATATGTAATCCACCAAAGTTTTAAAGTTGATAATCTTTCTTCTTTTGTTAAATATAAATAATATTCAAATTTATGTAAACCTAAATCTTTTGCTTTTATGATTGCTTTTGATGCAATTGAATATAATGGTTTTGTTAAACAATTAATTTGTGAATAAAATGATAAAAACATTAAACCTTTAATAGTTGAAAGATCTGATTTTGATGTAATTAAAGAAATTTTTTGAACATAATATAAAGAATTTTCAAATAAATTTGATTCATATTGTTTAATATCAATTATATTTTTTTCAATTATTAAACCAGATTTTAATTTTTGATTATAAACTAAACAACATAATAATAAACAAGAATTTAATAATAATAAATCACCATTTGTAAAATTTGGATTTGGAATTAAACCATTCATAAAATCCCAATATTTACAACCTAAAATTTTAGATTCTTTAATAAATGGTAAATCAAAATAATTCATTGGAATATATTGATCAATTAATTGAATAATTATATTTTTTGGAGGTAAAACTTTTAATCTTTGAAATTGAATTGGATCAATCCAATTTGACATTAAATTTTTTTCAATTTCAATAAAATTTGAAATTAAATTATTAAATTTAATTTGATTAATTTGATTATTATTGATATTAATATCATTATTATTTTGAATATGATTTAAAGTCCAAATTAAACTTTTAACTAAAAAACTTGAATAATTTGAATTTTCAGCAAATAATAATTTATCATGTTCATTAAAATTTGAAATAATTTCTCTTTGAAATTGTTGTTGTTGTTGTTCTAATTGTTGTTGTTTATTTTGATTAAGAAAATTACCATCAAATACATCTTTTTCAATTAATTTTTTATTTAAAGTTGTTGATTTAGTTTCATTTTCAATTTCATTTTCAATTTTTGTAACTTGAGATTCTAATTCAGTTAATTTAAGTCTATTTTTCTTTCTTTTATAAGGAGCAATTTTTTTTGGAATATAATTAAAAGTGCAAACCAATTTTCTATCTTTGCAATAAGAACAAGGAGATTTTGAATCACATTTGACTTTCTTGCTCCTGCAAGTGTCGCATGCGGTTACCTTACCTCTCATGACCGTTGGATTGAAGATAGAAACAAGAAGTATAGTACACGTAGTCCAAATAACGTTGATTATCTAGTTAAATCTGTTCATCTCGTTTTCTTATATCAAATCGAAAATACATCCGCGGCCGGATATAACGGGAAATTTATCCCCGAAATAATTTTTGTTCGGCACTTCCTCGTTGTAACTGGCTGTAATTAATCCTGGATCGAACCATACTAAAAATAAATATTTAAATTTTATTTATAAAAGAACTTTAAAGAATTTCAAAGAATTTCAAAGAAAGAAATTTATGAAATTTATATGAAATACTTTAAGTACAATTGATTCATTTAACTATGCATTGTATAAAATAACTTTTAATTAGAAAAAACTGAAGTTACTAAACTGAAAACCAAAGAGTTTAAGAATTAATCTGATTTCTAGAAATTCTAGAAATTCTATTCAATCACCAACTTCCAAGAAAGTGCAACGTCTGAATCTTCAGATTCTTCACTTGAATGAAGTTGAATCACTTGATCAATGCATGGATCTTAATTGTATCAATTTGTATGGAGTTCAGTTCGACCGTTATATTAATTTAGAGTAACATGATAAAATATCCCACTCTTTTTTAATCAGGAGATAATCCGGTGGGTTTATTCTCGGTTATTTATCCGAGCCGAACGGAACGGAACGGTAAACAACGGAAACGACTCTCGTTTAATATTGCTAACTTATATAATAATTACAATAAATTAAAATTTAGTAGTAAATATAATTTTATAACATTAGTTCGTGTAAAAAGCGTAGAATTAACTAAATATAAAGACAAAGAATTAAACAAGAAATCATTTAAAAAAAACACTAGCTTGTATATTTAATAATAATCAAAGAATGAATAAATTTGATTTAAAGGAAAATATAGCAAAAAATATGATTAAATAAAATTTAATCTATTTATCAGTATCTAAAACATATCTACCTAAAATCTTACCTTCAGCCATTAATCTAAAAACTTCTGGTAATTCAGATAAACCAACAACTTTAAATGGTGAATGAACTAAACCTCTAACAAAGAAATCAATTGCTTCAGCAGTATCTTGTCTGTTACCAACATAAGAACCTTTAATTTCAATTGATTTAACAACTTGTTGGAAAACAGCAGATTTACAAACAGCACCAGCTGGTAAACCAACTAAAACAACTTTACCTAAAGCTCTAACATAATCACAAGATTGAGAAATAGCTTTTTCAGAAACAGAAACATTAATGACACCATGTGGACCACCATTTGTAACTTTTTGAATTGCACTAACAATATCTTTTTCTTTTGTAAAATCAATATAAAATTCAGCACCTAATTCTTTACATAAAGCACCTTTATCATCACCACCATCAATTGCAACAACTCTTAAACCCATTGCAGTAGCATATTGAATAGCTAAAGTACCTAATCCACCACCAGCACCAGAAACGGCAACAAATTGACCTGGTCTTAAATCAGCAGTTTTTAAAGCTTTATAAACAGTAACACCAGCACATAAGATTGGAGCAATTGCAGCTAAATCTGTACCTTTTGGAATTTGAGCAGCTTGAACGGCATCAGCAGTTGCATATTGTTGGAAAGAACCATCATGAGTATAACCAGATAAATCAGCAGCAGCACAATTTGGTTCAGCACCTTGTTGACAGAATTCACAACCTAAACAAGAACCATTTAACCATTTAATACCAGCATAATCACCAATTTCGAAATTAGTAACGTTAGCACCTTTTGCAACGACAACACCAGCACCTTCATGACCACCAACTAAAGGTAATTTAGTATCTAATGGCCAATCACCATGCCAAGCATGTAAATCAGTGTGACAAACACCAGAATATTTAACGTGAATTAAAATTTCATTTGATTTTGGAACAGGAACTGGAATATCTTTATATTCAATTGGACCAGAATTTTCATAAAAGATACAACCTTTTTGAGTTTTTGGGATTTCAAAGGATTCAGACATAATTAAGTAATTATAGTATGAAGAAAGATATGGGATAAAGTTGTTTGAGTTGTGATTGAAAAAGATGGGAAAAGGAGTGTATTTATACTAATTTAAGTTGCTACACAGCGTAATCGTCAATCGGGCAGTATTACGCAGTAATTCCTGACGTACTGGCTGTTCCCGGTGCGTACACTGCGTAAGCAATAATCACCAGATCACCAGATGTTTGTCTCGGTATCTTGTCGTTCGTTTAGAGCAATCATCTTCTTCAACAGTATAGTTGATGATTGTATGGATTATATTCAATTCTATCATCATTTACTCCAGTACGGTCTCTTTGTTTGTGGTCCCAATTCAAGGCCAAATCCCAGATCTCTCTATTATCAACTCCTTACTCCCGGGTCAGCACCTGTTTCTCCGCTCTTGCACATGGCCAAGTGTATAAGGTAAGTGCTGTAGCAGCCTAACAGCTCTTGTAGTGTTTTCAAATTTCAAACAGTTCAGAGTCTTTCACAAACAGTACTATAGTATCAACAGTTAGAGATTCAGATCACGGACACGGAGCAGTGTTCACGGGGTGCAATGGGCTGGCTGCTCAATGGGTGGCGGGCTGCGGGCGGCCTGCTGCAGCCTGACAGCCTGGCTGGCAGCCTGGCGAGCAGCTCCATTCCGAGGTTAACACCGGACACAGGGTGGCAGGTGGGATATGGAGAGCTAGAGTACGAGAGTACGTGCTACGTGCTATACGTACGTACGTATTCCTCCTACAGTCATATCTGGAACAGACGGTTCCAGAGAGCTGACAGAACTATAGAAGAAGACCAGCTGGCCGGGCACTTTCCAGTTCCATAGGACACCGATGATATAAGCAGGTACTGTACAGTCTGTACGTCCGTAAAGTAACGCTTCAATTCCTTTCAACCTACTATATATATAGCAAACTTTCATAGTGTTCATACATTAACTTACATTTTCATAATTTTCAATTATTTATTTTAATTAATTAATTATGAATAGTTATAACTCAATTACTTCATGATGATCAATTGAGTTATTATTGTTATATTGAACCAATGAGTAATGATTAAATTTCATTGGAATGAATATATGAATCTCCCAACAAATATAGGTATATACATTCTTGAAATTAAAAGGAGTAAATATCAGTAAATAACTATCAAATACATCTTTTCAATTTACCTAATCTAGTATAGTTCAATTCAATTCAATTCGATATAGTCAATTAGCAATATAACGTGGTGTATCTTCTTAACAATCTTACCCCTCTTTCAGTTTTTAAAATCCTCAGTTTTTAATATTTTATTTTTGATTGAACTATCACTATCATATCAATCAATTATTAAACCATTGAGTTATATCATGATAACTGTAATTGTTGAATATACTTTAAAGAGTTGAATCTGGAGGGACTCAACACAAACCAACAGCCCTTAACGGTTGGATTGTTCCATTCGGACTTTGCTCTGTGTGGGGTTTACTGGGGGTTCTCTATATTAAAAGAAATTTTAAAGTAATTAAAGTAAGTAAAGAAACAAGCAAAATATATATAGCTAGAACAAGCCCATTAATAGATAAACAAATGATATCAATTAATAAAATTGAATTAGGAGCGTTTGGAGTTAGGTTATATAATTATACTCTTAGACATCCCATAACTATGGGTGAACTTATAAGGTGCATTTAATTAACGCATAATATCCATTTAAAACATATCAAATTGCAGCAGACGAGATATCATTCAAATCATGGTTATATTTTGAATTTATAATCTTTGTTCTAGTTTGTGATGGTAGGTAGTATTATTTATTTTATTATTCACTTCAAGAATGATGTACTCAAATTCAAGGGGTTGTATCAAGGTGGGATCTTGTGATCTTGGTTATTATATGTTTTCAATATATCTTGTGAACATACAGTATAATGAAAATCAATATATGATTTTATTTTATGATAATTAATGTTAACAATAAAATTCTCCAACAGTTTAACCAAAAATTCAATTTCTTAAAGTAGTAAAATTTAGTTGTGATGTATCATTCCTAATTGACATTTATCGAAACAACTATTGATAAAACCACACTTAATTGTTTAACAAATTCATTCAAAGATTAAAGATTAATGTAAGTTGATTAGAAAATCAAACAAAACCAACGACTATTTGTCTTTTTCCTCACTATTAATTGAACTATAATAAGAAACATCAACGCGTATATTGTACAGACTTTTTAACAATGTTTAACATCTATTATATTAATTTTGAAATAAAATAAGATAAAATAAAAAATCCAATGGTGTTTTAATTCAACCCAACTAAAAATCATACATTCTGAAAATTTAAACCTTTCAAATAACAATTGTATTGTTAAAAAAACATTGAATTAAACAAACTTACCAGCTGGTCTTATCCTATTAAGTATAGTCTTTCCAACGAGTAAATCCAATGATTGATGAAGTAAGTGAAACTATCTGAATATTATCAAAATTTGCCTTCGTGTTTACTGAATGTAAAACAAGAGAACATTCAGCTCTAATGGATATATGCTAGATATCATCAGGGTCCAGGCATTCTAGTCAATGGCCTAACATATTCATTGAAGTCTGTATTGTATGAAGATGGATGTCTTTGTAGAAAAAAGAAGTGTAGTTCAGAGGAAAGAAAGAAAGAATTTCTCTCCAGAATTTCTGATCTTTTCTCTCGGCCAATCAGAACTCAGACAGAAAGACTACTCTACTTAGTTACAATAAAGGTGTTGTGTTGATAAGGGAGAATAATCAAGCTATAGATCGTATTCAAGGAAGAGAGGACAACAAAAAAAAATCAAACCAAAGGGAACGTAACGTAAACCTACCTTAAAACGCAAGTAAAATGTATGAAATTAAGAAATTAAAAATCAAATTAACAGGAAGGAAAAGAATTAAAAAAAAAAACACTACCACTATTGTTGTGTATTTAAGGCAAAGAAATAATTAACAGCTAATAATTCTAAACCATTCTTTTCAGCATATTCAGCAGCTCCATAACCTGGAATACCTGTACCCCAAGTTGGTCTATCTGGAACACTAGGTGGTGAAATACCTGGCTTTTGCTTATATAACAAGAAAACATATCTATGCTTACCTGTCTTTGGTGGTGGGCCAGGACCCATATATGGAACTAAATCATGACCTTTTAAATCTTGAGTTGTTAATTTTGTTTCAATATTTGAAACATCAACTGAATTAGCATCAAATTCATTTAAACTAATATCTGTTGAGATATAATGGCAATATTCAGACCATTTATCATCTTCTTTAGTTGGTGCATCTGGATCAGTAAAAATTAAAGTAAATTTATCATTTGGAGAAATTTGAAATGATGAAGTTGATGATGATGTATCATCAGGCAGATTTAATGTAAAATGAATAGTTGGCTTTTCTTGAGTACCATCAACTGGTAATGTGTTACCCATTGTAACTTGATTATCTTCAGAATATTGAATCATTAAAAAACCTTTTGGAGTAAAATTAGTTTGATGAATAACAGTTGGAATAATTTCATCTTTTGTTAAAGCTTGTTTAATTGAGCTTGAAATTGTGACTAAACCTGAGTTAAACATAGTTGATTTGATCTTTTTTGAATTAATTGAGTTGAAAAGATATGGTCTTTTAATATAATTTTGAAATGAAATAGTATTACTACTGTAAAATCTGGAAGCAACCGGGGTTAATGATAAACGATTAAAAGTAGCTGTAGTTTGAACAAAATTAGTTAATGCTTGTGACTTATATAAAACACTTCTTCTTTGATGACACTTGAGAAGAAGATTGGACATAAGAACCACTGATGATTGAGCGAGATCAAACTCGTTTAGTTTTAAACTCTCCTTTAAAAAATCGCTTTAGAAACTCCAGAAATTTGCGGTTCAGGGCGTGTCGTACTCAATAACTACAAGTTTCTTACTATGTTTATAATTTATTAATCGTAATAATATATAGTCAAGGAAATGAAAACAAATATGAAACAAAACAAAAAGGTACTTATAAAATCAAAACAATCAAAATCAAAATCCAATTTAAATTAGGTACCAGTGAAAATATTTCCACGAAATGAATCTACCACCTCTAACAACTAAATGTTATTAAATGTTATAATGTAACAAAAGCTAAATAAATCTATGCTTGTCCCATTTATCATCTTGAATGAAACTAATTAAAGCTTTGCTACCTGTTTGCAGTAAAGGATGTCCAGCAACCATATTCAGAAATTTTTCTAAACCTTTTCTTCTTTCTTCAATATAATCATCATTAAATCTATTTGAATAATTCAGTAATGATTTATCTGGTAATTTAGGTATAACAACTCTTGTAGTTTCATATTCTAAAACTTTTCTAAATGAATCAAAATCTGAAAAACGTCTTCTAACTCTTGATGCTTTTTTTCTAAATGCTGGAATATTTGTTCTACAAATAATTTCATAATCTGTATACATATTTGAACTATTACTACCATGTGTTATTGGATTAATAACTTCAACTTCTAAAAAATTTTCTGGTTCTCCGTACAGTTCATCAAATGTTTGAACATGTTGTTTGATAGGCTTATCTCTAACAACTGATGAAAATGATTGAAATGGATTTGGCATAGATGCTTAAATAAATAAATGATTTTGTAGATAAAAAAATAGGAAACTTGGTTATTATATAGTGGATTAACAGGTGAGGTGATTCAATATTTCTTATTCGTGCTCTTGTGACTTGTTATCACCACTAACTAGCTTCTTTATCTGATTCGATCTTTGTATAGTGGCGTTTTTGAATTTGGGCCCTTGCGTCGATAGCGACGATAGACGCAGAACTATAGAAATTAACGATTATAACTGATTTAAATTAAAAAATCTAGATATATGCAATCAAATTATACAATTAAACAAAATAAAAAAGTATTATTAAGGAAAGAAGAAACAGAAGAAAAATATGAAAAAAAAACAAACAAAAAAACACAAAAACGATCGAATTTTATATAATATCCCTAAACTAAAAAAAATGATTGATGCAGTAAAAAAATATAATGAAGTAAACCTGCTAAACCAGACCAAATTGAAATAAAAACAACAAAATTAAAAAAAAATTAAATGAAATAATAATAACAAAAAAAAACCTTCTAACCTACCACGTACCTTAATTCAAACGTTTATACTTTTCTTCAGCTTTTCTCCTTTCCTCAGGATCTAGCGTATTAATACCACCCAGTAGAGTCTTTGATATTGCTTCTGTAGTTCCAATAATAGGCCTTATAATCATAACCGGTGCAACTTTGGCCATTTCTTTAGCCGCAATTTGAGCACTTCCACTTTCACTAGCTTTGGATCCTGCAATTATAATAGCTTCCCTAGCATTATAAATGTTTCTACCAAATGATTCATATGCTGTTTTTAAACCTTCATTCAGATTCTCTGGTTGATTGGAATATAAACTAACTATCTTTTGTTCACCATCATCAAAATCATCGTCATCACCATAAATATCATCATCATCTATATCACTATCACTTTCAATTGCTGATAAACCTGGACCTTGACCATAAATATTTTGAGTTCCATAATAATTAACATCATCTGTTTCATCTTCAGCAAATGCATCAAAAGACATTCTTCTTTTATAACTATTCAATGAACTTTTACCTATCAGTGATCTTTCATTATTTGAACCATTACCATTATAAATTAATTCTCTTTGTTTAGAAGCAGATGATTTTCTTGAACGAGCGGATCCACGTCTACTTTGATAATTAGCTTTCTTTTCATTATATGGTAATCTTGCAGATGAACCTTCACCACCTAATACTTCTTCTGTACTTTCTAAAATAGTTTGAGTACCGGCAACTAACTTCACACCAAGTTTTAATAATTCACTACCTGTAGTCTTTGAAAAACTAGTTGCACCTTTTTGTAAACTTCTCATTAATCTTCCATCTTTCTGATACTCTTTAATTGGTACAGTCAGTAAATTTCCAAATCCAGATCCAATTTTAACAATTGATTTAACAGGAGCTAAACCAGCTAAAACACCACCAAGTTGATTTCTTTTAATATCAGGCATCCATAAATCATTTAATAATGTATGTAATCTTTCAAATCCAGGAACACCATATAATAAAACATTTTGAAGAATCATTTCTGATTCATCAAGTATGAAAAAATTCATAAATTCATTTGTATGACCAGATCTAATACCAGCATAATCAACTTTCTTTGGCTTATAATCTAATTTTAGTTTAACAGCATCAACTTTTATCTTCTCAATGAAAATTTCTTCATCATTATCAGAAGCAGGAGGCAAGAATCTAGAATCTTTAAATTCACCAAATCTAATTAAGAAATCTAAAGTATCTTGATCAACATACAGTCTAACTGGTAAAACAGAAACATTTAAAATCAATTCAGAGGCAGCCAGTTTAGCAACAGGTCTAACTGTTTTAATATTCATAGTAACCATATTTGAATTAACTTCTCTTTCGCCAGACTCTCTTAAATAACCAAGAAACATATTCCAACTTGAAGTTGGAACATTATCAATAATTTGAAAATTACCAACTGTAAGATCCATTGTATTAACTAACTCAGAATCATCAAGATTCTCATCTTCAGTGAAAACAATAGGAATAACTTTAGGATGAGGTTCATCATTATTTAAAATTTGCATATTAAAATCAACATCTTCTAGTTCTATTAAAATCTTATGAACCTTAGATCTTCTTAATCTTAGCTTCTTCTTTAAAGCTTTAGTTCCAATATCAATGTTATGTGAAGTATTATTGCTGTGGTTATTGTTATTTAATGTTTCAGATGAATTTTGAAGAGAGGTTACATCACTATTAGAACCATTATCATTAGGATTATAATTTAGTGATTGATTAATACGATCATAAAAATTTGAAGGATCATTAATTTTATTATTTGGAAAACTAACATGAATTGATTCATATAACATTTCACCAATAACTTCATTATTTTCATCGACATCATTACTAAAGTCGTCTGATGCAATTGAAGACACTTCAGGAACAGTTGAAGATTCTCTTGAAGAATTAGCTGATGGTCTCTTACTTGATGAAACACTTCCATTTCTCTTATTGTTAATTGATTTCTTCTTCTCTCTTGCTTTATCTTCAACTCTTTGGATAGCTTTAATCATTTGATTTTGAGTTTCTTTCCAATCATATCCATCAAATAATTTTATATTAACTTTTTGAACATTAAAACTAAAGGCAATTGGGATAATTAGGGAATCTTTCATATCATTATTATTGAAATGACTTTCATCAATTATAACATTTTCTTCTGAATTAGCTAAAATACCAACACTAGCCTGACCTAAAGAAGGAATCTCACTATCTGATTGTTGAATATTCATTCCATAAAAATCATCAACTATGCTTAACTCTTCTTGTGTTGATGAAGAATCAATTTCTCCATCATTATCATCAGTTATAGTCGATTTTCCACTTGATGTAACTTTAGTTTTATTCTTTGGATGATAAAATTGTTCATCAATAAGATCTAAAATATTAATTGAATCTGTTTTTGGTTTATATTTTTCTTCAAAGGTAAATTGAACAGATTGCTTTAGATCTTTAAATAGTTGAAGCATACAGTTACTTGAATCAGCACAAAGTTCAACATTCAAATCATTTAAATTCATTTTCATATCAAACAATGGTTTAAAATCACTTTTAATAAATTTTAATTTTTCTAACGTATTAAGTTGGCATAACAAAAAAAGTGAATTAGCATACCCAACACTCGCATAACCTTTACTCTTAAGCATTGAAACTAAAGTCCAGGAAGGATTTAAGCGTCTAAAACGATTACTTTGTTCATCATTTAAAACATTTTTGATATCATCAATTATTTGAACAGAGATTGTACTGAAAGATGATTTAATGGAAGTAGTACCATCTGAATTTAAAATAATTTCACCATTTCCTTTTTTAACAACTAACATTGCTTTAGAATCTAAACTAACAGGTGATAAACCAATTACAAAATCTGAAAACGTAATCTTGAATGTGAATTTTGGTCTTGATTTAAAAATTATCTGACTATCATGGATATCATTTAATTCTTCTTGAGTTTTACCATCTGTTTCAAACATAGTTAACCATTTTCCATAATAATCAATGCAAACGTTTCTAAAGTGTAATGAAAGAGATTCTTTGAATTTACCAACTAATGGAGGCTGATCTTTATCATCTTTATTAATAACTGATAACAAAGATTCCATTTCATAACCAGATCTTCTTCCTAAATAAAGATCTCTCAGACAAAAAGTAAGAGAATTATCTTGATAATAAGACAAGCCAAAATCAGAAAAGTTTGCTTCTATATCACCAAATTGCTCATTAATTTTAGTTAATTTCAGACTGAATTGTTTTAATGTGATATAATTTTGTAAAACTTTGGCTGTTCCAAAAAAGAAACTGCTACCCAGTCTAACTTTTTTAGCTTTTCTTGAAGACCTTCTTTGAGAATGATTATTAGTTAAGCTATTACCGTTATTAATATTGTTAGTCTTATCATTTGTTGAACTTAATTTTTCAGAAAATGAGTTAAATAAATCGCTCAATTGAAGAAGCAGCTGGAAATCAATATTCAGATAAACATTATCAATAGAAGTTGTTTTACTAGTTGTGAAATTAACATCATGTTGTGCATTATAATCAAAAGTTCTGATTGTAACAGGGACACTATGTGACTTAAAAGCCAATTGATTTAATATGAATAATTGATGAGGATCTTCTTGTTCATTATTAAAGTATTCAGACATTATTCTACTTGTTTCGAAGACACCAGTTAATGAATTAAATGAAGGAGGTAAGATTGTAGTAAGTATACGATCTGTATCAGAAAAATGAAAGTTAATATAGATAGATGAAGCTTGTGCACTAAATTCTGATTTCTCTGGTTCATTTTTGGCAGTACTCTGTGGATTGGTGAGTACTTCTCTTAGATGTAATGGAGATGATGGCTTTCTAGCTGATTTGGATGATTGATAATATGATGTTGATAATGATGGGTTAGAAGCAAAAGAGGAAGTTGAAGAATTAGAAGTGAATTCACCGAGAGATTCAAATAATGGAGATAATTTAGACCAATAAGAAATCAGTTCATTTAATGTATCAGCATTAAGGTTAAAATGAGCTGATTTGGAACACAATAATGTAGTACGAAGAACTTTTGATTTTAAAATTTCAAATTTTAAATCAGGATTAGTTAATCTAGACTCTTCAAATTGGAAAATATTTTGATCTGATTTTGTAATTGATAATTTTTCAATTCCACCAAGTATAAATGATGAACTTCTTTGTTGAATATTAATATCTGAAGCTTTTAATCTAATATCATCATTTTGTGCAAAGCTACCTGAATTTGTTATTGCAGAAGTTAAACTAATTAAAAGTTGATTAATGTTTAAAGTATCTAATAAGGGTGATGAACTTTTCTCATTGATATTACTATCATCATCATCATCATTTTGTTTATCAATAGAATCAAATGAATTTTTCTTCATTGATGACAATTTATTAATATGATTGAGAGAATCTAATAAATATGAAATGCATTCAGGTAAGGGAGAAGCAGCTATTTTTATATCAGTAATTTTAAGTTTAAGATCTTCAACAGATTGTAAACCTTCAAATGAAGTTTTAATTTGATCAATAAACATGAAAATGGTGTCAGACTTAGAATTATTAGATGTTGACTTTGATCTTGAAGAGAATTTTGAATTTGCATCAAAAAATTTAGAAGTAGCACTCATATACATTGAACTGGCATTATCATCGTTTGCAAATAATATACTATCTACCAAGGATTGAGTAACATCATGTTTATCAGTAGCCATGAATGAAGTAGCCATAAGTTTATCATTATATTCATGATCATAATCATCATCACTATCTGTATTATTATTAGAATTAGAATCACTGTTTTCATTTTCACTTTGCTCTTTATTATTAGTATCATCATCTAAACCTTTTCCTGGATCTATTGATGGTTTTAATGATTTAAAGGCTAAACCATCAAGTGTAACATTCCTAACACCATCAACAGAAATAAATTGTGCACTTTGTAAATGAACCTCTATAACAGATGGATCTGAAACTATCGTTATTGAAATATTATTAATATCAACTTTAAGTCTTGAAAGAGCCATATCAACAGCCTTTGACATCATTCCACTTAATGCATATTGATTTTCCTTTTGAGTAGTAGTATTTGTTGAATCACTTTTTATACTATTATTATCAGCATCATCGTGTGTTTTAGTTTTGATTTTATTATTCAGATCATCAGTTGTATCTTCTACATTATCATCAAACATCAGAACACTAGTTGCTAAATCAGCTGTACTTTTAGCTAATGAGAATTCATGATCATTATTATTATGTTTATGAGTTGTTGCAGAAGGAGTTACAGTCATTTCTAAACCTTCACAATTAATATTAAGACCATCACTCATAGTTAATACGAGTTCCATTTCTTTAATTGAACCACTTCTAACATGAATTCCAGGAATATTGAATCTTTCTATATCTAATTGTAAATTTGATAAAGTAATTCTTGAATTTGTACCTAAAGAGACATCAAGATTTGGTAAATCTATTTCAGAGAATAAAGATAACTGTTGTAAGACATATTTTAAAAGTCTTTTCTGTATATTCTGAGGCATCCACTGCGGTGCCATTGTTATTTGAGTGTGACTTTGTAGAAGAGAGGATATTGACTATTGAAATTGGGGGAAAATTTGCCTCTGAAATCAGGAATAAGATGAGTAGGATTTTGTGATTTGAGCTCAGTCTTGTGTAGTGGTGCAGAGGTGTCTTCTTATCGCTTTCTGGCGCGCGCACGACCTCTTTCACAGTTACCCGGTCTTGTATTTTTCCCTTTGATTTGTTTTCATCCTCGAAGAAACTGTTTTTACTATTTAAATATTTAGTTTCCCTTTTCCCTATAATATAACTTCAAGCTTACGTATAACCTTCAAATAACTTGTATTATTTCATATATTCACAGAAATACAATTGTTTTTAACCTTTTCTTCTCTCTTTGAATTCAAATTCCTTCTTTTTCCCATCATTAAATCAATTCACAATCACGTCGTGCTCCGAAAACACCAAATCAATATTTATAAAACCTTTACAAAATATATATAATTCAAAATGGAAAATAATGAAATAAATTATGATAGATATGGTCAACCAGACCAATATAATGAAGGCATTGACCAATATGATCAACAACAGAATCAATATGCCGATATACCCAATCATCAACAACCTCCACAACAAGCTATATCACCACCACAAGAAGATGATGAGGAATTTGGTGGTGCTCAAGGTGGTGCCTTTGCAAATGTTGGTCAAGGTTTAGTTGGAAGATATAAAAATATGATGATGCAATATTGGCAAACTACAATTAATTCAATTGAACATGATGATCATGATTTTAAAAATCATCAATTACCTTTAGCTAGAATTAAAAAAGTTATGAAAACTGATGAAGAAGTTAAAATGATTTCAGCTGAAGCACCAATATTATTTGCTAAAGGATGTGATATATTTATTACTGAATTAACAATGAGAGCTTGGATTCATGCTGAAGAAAATAAAAGAAGAACTTTACAAAAATCTGATATTGCAGCAGCTTTACAAAAATCTGATATGTTTGATTTCTTAATTGATATAGTTCCAAGAGAAGAAGATAAACCAAAGAGAAAACCTTCACATCATCAAGCAACACCTGTTCCACCTCCACAACCTTTTCCACATCAAGGATCAGTTGAAGAACAACAAGCTTATGAACAACAATATTTACAATATCAACAACAACAAGCAGCAGCAGCAGCAGGTCATCCTGGTGGAGTGCAAGCACCTCCACAAACACAAGCACAACAACAAGTTCCACCAAGTGATTTTATACTACAACAACAACAACAATCACAGCAACAATATCAAGCTTTTCAACAGCAGCAGCAACAACAACAGTGATAGAGAATTAAGTCAACTTCTCTTTTTTAGAGAAAAAACTCTTGTTTTTTTTTAATTAATTTTGCTTTAATTATATTCCTGTACGCTAGAAAATCGTTTATCACTTTTTTCCTTTCTGAAAATTGCATTGTTTTATTGTTTTAGTTTTAGTTTAAGTTTTGATTTTGTGTCTTATTATTATTATCATCAACGTTTGTTAAATTGTTGAATTATTGTCTTTGTTCTTATTATGATCAATTATATATAAAAGATTGATTATTTTATCAATCATGAATTATGAATTAAATTTATTACATTTTTGCTTTATCTATCACGTTTTTGTTATCTTTTTTTTTTGTTGTTGTATTGTATTATCTTATTCATCCATCACCTTTCAAAAAGACATATTTTATTAAACCTGTTTTTGTTTTGGTTTATTATTTTTGTTTCTATTGGTCTTTTAGGTATATCACTATTATTTTTGTTTCTCTTTCTTTTACTTTTACTTTTTGTTTTTGATTTCTTACTGTACTCTAAATTTTTACTGTTCTATATCGGGATTTATTTAATTAATTATAAAATAAGTAATTTATTCTTCAACTTCATATTCAAGAAATAATTAGAGTTAGCGGTTCCAAGGCTGTGCACACCCGCCACATCCTCTACTCTCTCCGCCACCCGCGCCACAGTCCCGATCGGGGGCCCACGTGGGTCGGCCAAGCAGCTGTTCAAATGTTGCAATTAACTGCTGACGTAACAGTGTCACACGAGCTCTTTCTTCTTTGGTGGCAGTCACAAGACACCAAGAGTTCTGCCACTAATAGAACTAGTAGAGATACCGACTTTGCTACCACAGATTCTACTGCAACCACTCTCTGTCTACTAAAAAGCCATATCTCGAACGCTCTACTGCTCCCCAAGTTATAACCGTTTTAACTGCCGGAGAACCATCTCCAGTAAACAATAGTAAAAAAAATTTATTTTCCGGGAACATGTAAAAATCTAAAAAAATCCCAAAAAAAGAAAAAGTATTGCAACAAAGTGGGTTTGGTAGCAGATATTATATGCTATTCTACTGGGATTGTTGCAATATATTTCTGTTCGTTTCTTTTTCTCCGCCAAATTTGTTATTTCTTACTATTTAAACAAATCTTTTTGCTACTATTTCTCATTTCAATATCATTTCATTTCATTTTCCTTCTTCTTTTTTTCTTTTACATTATCATTCATTAATTCAAATTAATACTATTTCATGAAATTCTCAAATTCTTTAGAATTAAATGCTGTTCCTGATTGGAAAGACCATTATATAAATTATAAAGGGTTAAAAAAAATTACTTATCAATTACAAGAAGTTAGTTTAAATCATCAAGATGTATTAAATGGTAATATTGTTGATGCTACTGGTATTAATACAAATGGTAAATCTCAATTATCTGATTCTGTTGAAAAATCAAATCATTTTTCAAAATTAAAATCTAAATTTAAAAATAATAATACAAAAACTAATACATTAGATTTACAAACTATAAATACAAATGAATCTTTAACAACAAATGAAAAAGATGAAGTTATTGATTATCAATTAGAAGAGATTGATTTTGTCAAAATTACTCCAAAAGTTGTCTTTGAATCTAAATTATCAAAAGAATTAAAAAAAATTGATGCTTTTTATTCTCAACAAGAAAAATTAATTTATAATGATGTTGAAAGATTATTAAGAGATTTAAAATATTATCAAGAAACTCATAATGAATTATCAAGAATCAAAACAACTGATACTTTTAAACGTTATAATCATACTACTACAACTGATGATGATGATTTAGAAGCTAATCATCAAATTAATGAAGATGATGTTGATGAAGATGATGATGAAGATGATGATCTTGAATCAACTGCTATGTATTCAACTTTATTAGGTGATGGTGAATTTAATTTATCTTTTCATCATCAAGTTTCTTATAAAAAAAGAATTATTGAAGCTTTTGTTGATTTATCTCAATTAAAATCTTATGTTGAATTAAATAAAATTGGTTTATCAAAAGCTTGTAAAAAATTTGATAAAATTTTAGATGAATCAATTAGACAATCTTATATGTTAAATTTATCAAATAATTCTTATATTTTTCATACTTCAACAATTGATAAAATTGATGAATATTTAGATGAAATGATTCATATTTATAGTGGTGTTACTCATGAAACTGTTGAAGAATCAAGAGTTTATTTAAGATCTCATTTAAGAGAATTGATTGTTTTTGAAAGATCAACTGTTTGGAAACAAATGATTGGTATTGAAAATGAAAAAAATAATGCAATTGGTAGTCATGGTACTTTAACTGGTGATGAATCTGAATTAAAAAATTTATATGCTTTAGATATGTTTGAATTTAAATTACCATTTGTTATAAATTTAAAATTTATTAAATTTGAATATTTTAAATTTCCAAAATTCCCATTTACTTCAACTACAAGTTATAAAATTTATATAGCTGCTATTGTTTTTGGTATTTTATTAGGTGTTAAAACTTTAAATGATAGAACTCAAGGTAATTGTTTAGCTGTCGTTGCTGTTTGTGCTATATTATGGGCAACTGAAGCTATTCCTTTATTTGCAACTTCATTATTAGTTCCATTTTTAGTTGTTACTTGTAATGTTTTAAAAGATGCTGATACTGGTGAAGTTATGGGTGCTGCTGATGCTGCTACTTATATCTTGGGTGAAATGTGGAATTCAACTATTATGTTATTAATTGGTGGTTTTACATTAGCTGGTGGTTTATCTAAATATAATGTTGCAAAAGTTGCTTCATCATGGATTTTACATTATGCTGGTACAAAACCAAGAAATGTTTTATTAGCAATTACTGGTGTTGCATTATTTTTATCAATGTGGATTTCTAATGTTGCTGCTCCTGTTTTAGCTTATTCATTAATTGATCCAATGTTAAAATCGTTAGCAACTGAATCTGATTTTGCTAAAGCTTTAGTTTTAGGTATTGCATTAGTTTCTGATGTTGGTGGTATGTCAACTCCAATTGCTTCTCCACAAAATATGATTGCAATTGAAGCTTTATCACCTCAACCTTCATGGGGTAATTGGTTATCATTTTCAATTCCTTTATCAATTATTGTTTGGATTTGTATTTGGTTAGAATTAATTTTATCATTTAAAATTAATAAAACTAAATTAAAACCAATTAAACCAATTAAAGAAAGATTTACTTTAAAACAATATTATGTTATCTTAGTTACTGTTGTTACAATTGTTTTATGGTGTCTTGAAAATCAAATGGAGGATAAAGTTGGTGCTTCAGGTATTATTTCAGTTGTTCCAATTATTGCTTTCTATGGTACTGGTTTATTAACTACAACAGATGTTAATAATTATCCATGGTCAATTGTTTTATTAGCAATGGGTGGTATTGCATTAGGTAAATCTGTTTCTTCATCTGGATTATTACATACAATTGCAGTTTCATTATCAGCTAGAATTAATACATATCCAGCTATTGCAGTTTTAGCTATTTTTGGTGTTTTATGTGTTGTCTTTGCAACATTTGTTTCACATACAGTTTCAGCATTAATTTTAGTTCCATTAGTTCAATCAGTTGGTGAAGAATTGAATCATGAATATTTATTGGTTTGTGGTATTGCTTTAATTGCATCTGTTGGTATGGGATTACCAATGTCTGGATTCCCTAATTCAATTGCTATTTCAAAAACTGATGATTTAGGTAATAGATATTTATCAACTGGATTATTTATATCAAGAGGTGTTCCAGCATCAATTATTGGATTTGTTTTTATTATAACTGTTGGATATGGTATTATGTCTAGTATTGGATATTAATTAAGCCATGACTCATGAGATGAGATGATTTGAATTTATTTTAATTTTTATTTTAATTTTTATTTGTAATGACCATTCTTTTTCAGTTCTTTTTATATTATTCTTTTACTTACTTATTTACTCAAAATTAACGATTTCATTTTTTACTAAGAAATATTATCTCCGATATCTGCTATTTCCGTGTCTCCGACCCTCCGACACCCCCATTTTCACCCCGTCTCGAAATCCCTAAAAATCTAACAACCCCTATAATTCACTCCTTTAATGTCATTAATGAATAATGATCGAACCATAAATTGGAGAAAAATTTTATATAAAGAACAGATTTCCTGATGATGGTACATGTGCATTCTTTGTTGTTCAGTATGCTATAAAATGTTAAAGCTATGTTCTCAAAAAAATCAATTTGATATTACTAATCTTTTAAACAATTTACCAATTGAATTAATTTTACTAGTTTATAAAATTACATTAATTAATCATTTATCAATTAATGATTTTTTAGATCTATATGAAAAAGATGAAATCATTTGTCTTTTATTTAAACAATTAATTGAAGAAAATCAAATTATTTTAACAAATACAAATACATTACATTTAAAAATTAATAATTTAATTAATGGAAATTTAAATTTATTTAATTTAAATGATTTAATTAAATTTGAAAATTTTTTAAATTTTAAAAATATTACAATTAATGAATTAATTATTGAATTTTTACAATATGATGAAAAACAAAATTATTTTTTTAAATTATTTTTAATTAATAATTTATTAAAATTTAATAAAATTAAATTAACTAATGGTTTAATTCAATTATTAAATTTAAATTTATCAAATGATTTATTATTAAAAATTGATCATATTGATATATTAGATGAATGTTGTTATAATAACAATCATAAATCAATTGAACATTTATTTAATTCAAATAAATTAATTAATTTAAAATCATGTAAATTTATATTGCATAATGGTAATGGAAATTTTGATATTTTAAAATTAATTATTAATAATTCTAATTTAAGATTAAATTTTTTATATGTTATTTTATCAATTAATATAAATTCAAATTTTAATGAAGAACAAATTCAATTTTTATTAAATTTATCAAAAAATTATAAAAATTTAAAAAATTTAAAAAATTTAAAAAAATTTAAATTAGAAATTGAAAATTTATTAGAAGAAGAAGAAGAAGAAGAAAAAGAAGGTAACAATTCAACATTTAATTGTTTAAAATATATCTCAAATTGTATCTATACACCTTTTAATTCAAATGATTTTATAATTAATGAAATTAATAATTATAAAAATTTAAAGAAATTATGGTTATTATATTCATCAAAATTACATGATTTATCATTTCCAATTAATTATAATTTAATCAATTTAACATTAATAAATAATAATTCAATTAAACAATATCCAATTTTAAATTTACAATTGATTATAAATTTAGAAATTTGTAATTTAAAAGGTTTCAATTTATCAATTATTAAATTACCATTAAATTTAAAAATTTTAATTTTAAATGATTGTAATATTAATAATTCAATTATAAAATTACCATTAACTTTACAATTATTTAAATTTAATTTTAAATTACAACCAATTTATATACCAACTTTTCAAATCTCTCCTTATTTAATTCATTTATCAATTGGTATTTGTGAATTAAATTTAATTAATAATTTTTTACAAAAAAATAATTTATTTAATTTATTAAAATTAGAATTAAATATATTTATTAATAAATTTCAATCTTCATCAATGATACCAAGTTTAAAACATCTGATTAATTTACAATCATTAGATTTAAAAATTGAAACTGAATTATATAATTTTAAATTTTTTAATAATTTATTACCAATTAATTTAAATAAATTAAATTTAATAATTGGTTTAAAAGAAGATATATTTAATTGTTTTATAAATCATACACAAATTATAATAGATTATTATTATAACAATAGTAATGAATTCTTTAATAATGATAACGACTATATTGATTTTCAATCTGATTTAAATTTAAATTTAATTAATTTAAATTTTAATAAAATTAATAAAATTGAAATTAAGAATTTTAATAATAATGATTCATTTATAATTAATATTGGTTCAAATTATATACCTTCAAGCTTAATAGATTTTAAAATTAACACTACATTAGAAACAAAAATACTATTAGATGAATTAACTGAAAACCATAAACTGTGTGGACTTGACCGTTATAAAGATAACTTAAGATACCGGAAATAAGCTCCAATAATCTCGGCTGTAAGATCACGTGCCTTATCGGTCACGTGCCCTTATCTGCGCCGCACACCAGCCATCTTTCTCTGAATTTGTTCTCATTTCATGTTTGCCACTGACTCTTCTTTTTACTACTTTTTCCTTCTTTTTGCTATACACTCCCAACCACAATAAAATGCATTTATCTAACTCTGTCGCCATCTCTATCTTGGTCTCTTTGGCTGCTGTCAATGCCTTGGTCATTCCACAAGGTTTTGATGATTTGCCATCCCAATTTAACTTAATTAAAGATGTTACCTCTTCTCAACCAGAAACTACTACAATTTCCTCTGATAACGTTGTCTCTCCAATCATTGAACTGTTAGCTGAAGAAGATGCTGCTCCTTTGTTATCTTCTGACTCATTAATTCCTAACTCATACATTATCATGTTTAAAGAAGGTTTATCTAAAGAAGCATCTGACTTCCATAAATTATGGGTTGAAGATATGATTACTCAATCATTATCATCTGTTGATGTTCCTAATGAATTATTACAAGAATTTGCAATTGAAAATGGTGGTGGTTTAAAACATGTTTTTGATATCGATGGTGTTACTTTAGGTTATTCTGGTAAATTTACTCCTGAAGTTGTTAAACTTTTATTAAGACATCCTGATGTTGCTGGTATTGAAATGGATTCAATTGTTCATGCTAATAAAGTTACAACTCAAAATGGTGCTCCATGGGGTTTAAGTCATTTATCTTCCCGTACTAAGTTAACTCTTTCTAACTTCAATAGATATATCTATGACGATAATGGAGGAAGTGGTGTTACATCATATATCATTGATACTGGTGTGTCAATTAATCATCAAGATTTTGAAGGTAGAGCTAAATGGGGTGCTACTATTCCAGATGGTGATGAAGATGTCGATGGTAATGGTCATGGTACCCATTGTGCTGGTACAATTGGTTCCAAAACTTATGGTGTTGCTAAAAATGCTAATTTGGTTGCAATTAAAGTTTTAAGATCAAATGGTTCAGGTTCAATGTCTGATGTTGTTAAAGGTGTTGAAGTTGCTGCTAACATGCATATCGCTGAATCAAAAGCTGGTAAAAAAGGTTTCAAAGGTTCTACTGCTAATATGTCTTTAGGTGGTGGCAAATCTCCTGCTTTAGATTTAGCTGTTAATGCTGCCGTTAAAGCTGGTATTCATTTTGCTGTTGCTGCAGGTAATGAAAATCAAGATGCTTGTAACACATCTCCAGCTGCTGCTGCAAACCCAGTTACAGTTGGTGCTTCAACTTTATCTGATTCAAGAGCTTATTTCTCCAACTATGGTAAATGTGTTGATATATTTGCTCCAGGTTTAAACATCTTGTCAACTTATATTGGATCAGATACTGCTACAGCTGTTTTATCAGGTACTTCAATGGCTTCACCACATGTTGCTGGTTTATTAAGTTATTTCTTATCTTTACAACCTGAATCTGATTCATTATTTGCTTCATCTGCAATTACACCAGCTGAATTAAAGAACAATCTGATCAAATTTGGTACTAAAGATGTTTTATCCGATATTCCAAATGATGGTACACCAAATATTTTAGTTTTCAATGGTGCTGGTAAAGAATTAACTGAATTTTGGAATGAAACAACAGATTCAAAAGAAGAAGAAGCTGAAGAAACTTTTAGAGCATTTGATGCATTAGAAGAAACTTTAGAGAAATTAGATGTTTCTGAAGAATTAGTTGGTAAAATTAATAACCTTGTTGATGATATTAAACAATTAATTAATTAATTATTTTCATGATTATTATTATAATATTTCCTTTCATTCGTTTGTTTGTTTTTACTGTTGAATTACATTTATAAATTAATTCATCGTTGTCTTGTTTTGTTACCCTTTATTTTATTTTACTAAACGAATTAATTGTTGATTATGTTAATAGGTGGTTGGTTGTTACTATTTCATGTTACTTGGGGTTTAATTGCTTTTCTTCTTTAATTTTTTGTTACACTTTTAAATAAACTACTACACTATACATATTAGGTTTGTCCTTTGTTTTTTATTTTACTTTATTATTATTATTATTATTATTATTATTATTACGTATATATTGTTTTTACATTTGAAAAATATAAAATATAGTTTTTTTTTGAAAAAGTATAAAACGGTAAAGTATACAAAGAGATTAAGTAAATTATAGAGTAAAAATAATGAATTTTTTGAAATATTAATTAAAAAGTAATAAGTAACAATTATAATAGAAACAAATAAAGATAATAAAAAATGCTAATGTAATATGTAAACGGGAAAAAAATAAATAAAAATATAATCATAAAACTAAATAATGGAATCATAAAAATCGAAAAAAAATAAAAGCAAAAGCAAAAGAAGTGAAGTAATGATAAAATAAATGCAGTAAGTAAATAAAAAAAAAACTATAAATATAAAATAATAAAGTAATGCAGTAAAGTAAAAATTAAATAAAGAATTAAAAAACACGAAATCTATTTGCAAAAATGAAAAAAATTAAAAGCAATAGAAAAGAATAAGAAGGGAAATAAAAGTCCAGCTTATCCCAAAATACCAACAGATCTTAAAACTTGATAAGTTGTTGTACCTGTAGTATTAATAAAACTCCAAATACGATATAACAATTTAGTTAAAAAGAAAGCAATAGTAACTTTAAAAATGAATTTTGAACCATTACTAATAACAATTGACCATAAATCAGCATTTTTACTAAATTCTTCTCTTAATTTTGCATCTCTTGGTGACATAATAAATGTAACTATTAATAAGAAGATTGAAATAATCATATCAATTGTAAAATCGACGAAATGAAATAATGGTGAAACTAAGAAAATTAAATTTAAAATTGAATCTAATCTATGATTCATATCTCTTAAATCTTTAGCTAAGTTTAATAATGATGAATTATCATTTCTTTGATTTGGTGGTGAAACATAATAACTATTTAACATATCATTAGAACCTGTTCTTGATAATGATTCAGCTTTTGAAACAAATGAATCACGGAATGAATGAGTTTCAGATGGAATATCAGGCATTTTTGGACCATCATCATTATTACCTTGTGCTGGTGGTGGAGTAATTGTAACTAATGAAGGGGATTTTGAAAAATGAGGTGGTGTTGGAATATTTGGAATTAAACCAGCTGCTGTAACTGCAGAAACTGTTGATGGTGAATAAGTTGATGGAGTTAACATACCTGATGATGGTGCCGATGAGAATGCTGAAGCTGGATAACTACCTGGTGGTGTTGCAGTACTTGCTTTTTCTTGAACAATAACAATATCACCACTTTTAGCTTTAAATGTTAAATTAGAATCACTTGATGATGATGAAGCTTGTGATCTAAATTTTGGACTACCAGTCATATTCATTAATTTATCTAATTTTCTTTTAATATTAAGTCTTCTCTTTTTATCATTATCCATATTTTCTAATTGATCTTGTAATATTGCCATTTTTCTTAAAACTTTATCTCTTTCAGACATCGATGAACCATTTGATGATGATGATGAACTTGAAGGAACTCTTGAACTATGATGACTTAAAACTCTTGATGGTGGTTTAGTAACAGAAAAATGAACACTTGATCTAACACTTGCACTTGGATCAAAAGGTGGAATATCTGGAATACCTGGAGCTAATGCATCAGTTGAATTTGAAACTGCACGAGGAGTTTGAATTCTTGATATAGATGGTCTTGTTGAAGGAATAGTTGGTGGTTTTGAAGGAACTCTTGATGAAGCTCTAGAAGGAATTCTAGATGAAGTTGAAGGAACTGGACTTGGAATATCTGGAATTGATGGAGCTGGACTAGGAATATTTGGAATTAATGGAGCTGAAGGTGAAGTTGGAGAAGGAGATTGAGTTGAAGTTTTAGAGACTATTTGAGGTGCAGCAGAAGCAGATGGTGATGAATGATCAGAATCAGTTGGACTATCTAGATGACAAGAAACATTTGGAGAACAGAGTGAAGAACGACGTGAAGATAGAGCACTAGAATGACGTGAAGGTGGTGCAGGAGAATGATGTGAAGTTGTACTAGCAGAATGTTGAGATAAACCACTTTCAGAAAAATCAGAACCTGAAGAAGTACTTGAACGTGCAGAATGTTCAAATTCATCATCAATACTTTCAACGGTTGCTCTATGTTGACCAGGTTGAGTTTTAGGAGAAACTGGATCAGAATGAAGATCAGTAATAACAACTTCAGCAGGTGGAGGAGCTTCTTCTTTTCTTTTATGGAAATAATAATGATTATTAACTTGATATTTAACATTTGGAACACCGGAAACATATTTATTATAAAGTTTCATTTGTTTATTAAATTCTTGATTTCTTTTTAATTTATCTTCAACAGTTGCAGTAGTTGGTAATTTGGTAAATGCTTTCTTTTGAGCTTCATATTTAGCATCTTCTTCGGCAGTTTCTTTTAACCATTTTTTATATCTATTAACATGTTCAACATCATATTGTTTTTCTTCAATATCCATAAGTTTCTTAAATGCTTTTTCTTTTAAATAATCATCACTATTTTGCATTGCAGCTTTAACAACAAAGAAATCTTTACTAGTCATTTCAGGTTTCTTTTCATCATCATCAGAATCAGAATCATCATCAGAATCAGAATCAGAATCAGTTTCATAATCATCAGAATCAGATTCAGAATCAGAACCATGAGGTTTCTTTTTACCAGTTTCAACAGCTATAATTTCTGCCCATTTTTCAGGTGGTAAAATCAATTCTTTTTTCATTATTTTTCTTAATTTCTTTTGTCTTTCTTCTTCTTTCTTCAATGCTTTCTTCTTACTTAATTTAGGTTTTGCAGGTTTCACTGTTTCATTTGGTTCATTAATAATAACTTTAGTAACCTTTTTAAGATCTATACCAGTAACAGTAGCATAATCAGATTTCTTCTTTTTATCAGAAGATGTGGAATCCTTACCATCTTTAATTGATCTTGGATGAATAACATTAACACCATCAGCTAAAGGATTTAAATTTTTAGCTAAAGCTTCACCATCAAAAACAATTTTATCATCAGCAGTTTCTTCAACATCAAAAAATTGAGGTGGAATTCTTTTAGTTTTTTGCATATCATTCCATTCACCATCATCATTTAAAGTTAATTTAGCAAGAGTTGGAGCAGCTTTATAACCTTCATCATCTTCACCATTAAAAAAATCATCAGTATTAATTTTTCTTCTATAAGAAGAATGTCTTCTAAATAAATTTGAAAATTTACCTCTCTTTTTTGGATTATCAAATAATTGAGATTCATTATATAATTCTTGATCATCTGAAATATTTAAAATTCTATGATTTTCAGGATTATCATTAAATTCATAATAAACTTTTTCATTTGAATGATCAATTGGATCAGGTTCATCAATATGAGTAACAGTTTTCTTTTTTTTTTGTTTTGGTTTATTTTCAGATAATTCTTCTCTAATCTTTGAGTCTTTGATTTTACTTTCATCAATGATTGAACCACCTTGTTGTTCTTTTAATTCTAATTCTAATTCATCTAATTTATCAAATAAATTTTTTGAAGAATTTCTTTGTTTACTATTAACAGTAAATCTTTTTTGTTTACTACTTGTATTAACAATCTTTGGTTTTGAAGGAGATCTAACTAAATAAACACTTGGATCATCAGAAGAAGCAAAAGAAAATTGATCATGATCAATTGGAGTAGCTTGAGAGAATTTATTATCAGGAGATAAAGGAGGAGTTGGAATATCAGGCATAAAAGGACGAGTATTTGAAGTTTTCACTTTTCCTATATTTGAAGAAGATATGTTTTTCGATTTCTTATTCTTGTTGATGGCAGTATTAGCAATTTTTGGATTTGGTTTTTGTTCTCTTGATCTTATCTTAACTTGAGGTAAAGGGGGCAAGTCAACTGGAATGTCGGTGGGACTTGGGAGGTCTTCAGAGACAGAGATGTGTCTGACGGGGTTCTTCTTGTTCTTGTTGCTGTCGTCTGTCATTGTGTGAGCAGTTATGTAGTAAAACAGACATTCTGGTAGGCAGGAGAAAAGTAGGAAAAGGGTTAACTTATATAAAACATGAAATGGCTGGTTGATCGTTGTCAGATAGTGACAGATCAGGGTAATGCGCCACGATGGTGCGCCACTGGCCTGCGCCACAATTTGTTACAGAAAAGCTTTATTTATATAAAGAAAAAAAGAGAAAGTGGTTTATATACTTTAGTTATTATTGATTTGTAAATTTAAATTAGATTCCTGAATAAATCTCTTGAACTCATCTCCAACATTGATCGAATCTAATGGTGTATCTTTATTTAATTCATCCATTTCTAAATCATCAATTTCTTCTTCTGAATCAGATTCATTATTACCATTACCATTACTATTTCCATTTTCATCATTATTATTCGTTATTGTTATTGTACTAGTTGTTAATTTTTTCATTAATGATAATCTATGATCAATTGATTTTGGTAATTTTTCAAAAATAAATAATAATTTATTTAAAATTAATTCAAATTGTGATTTTAAAATTTCATTTTTACATAATTCAATTAAACTTAAAATTTGTAATTTTAAATCAAATACAGTAATTAAAAATTTATTTGAATTATTAAACCAAATTTCTAATAATTCAAATAAAATTGTATTTGTTGAATCATTTAAAATTTTAATTAAAAAATTTAAATCTTTAAAAATTAATGAAATTATAATTTTTAAAAAATTTCTTAAATTATTATTATAAATATCAATTAAATCAAAATTTGTTTTTGAATTTAAATAAAATTTTAAAATTGGTATAATTAAATTTTCATTTTGTTTTTGTGATTTTAATATAATTAAATATGTTAAATTAAATAAAAATTCAATCATTTCATCATCTTCAAATGAATCTTCTTCATTTAATAATCTAATAATTAAATTAGTTAATTTTAATTCATTCTTTTCTAAACTATCATTTCCAAATCCATATGTTATAATTGATTCAAAATAATTTAAATAATCATTAACATAATCAAATCCAAAATTTTCAAATGATTCTAAAACTAAATCTAATATATCCCATGATTCAGGTATAATCATTTTTAATGTAAAATTAAAACTTTCTAAAATTTCCATTAAATCATTTAAAAATTGTGCCATACAATTATCTAAAATAAATTGAATTGTTGGTTGAATTGTTTTTAATAAATTATATGTAATTTCTTTTTGTGAATTCATTGTTATAATAATTGTATTTAAATTAGTTAATATTGAACTTGCTTGATATTCTTTATCTAATAATTCTTTATTTAATTTATTATCATTTAAATTATTATTACTACTACTATTATTTGTTGAAGTTAAAATTAAAATTTCTTCTGAAATTTTTAAAAATTGTAAATTTAAATTTTTTGTTAATTGTAATGCAAATGGTTCTAAATTTTTTGAAAATTTTAAAACAAAATCATCCATAATTTCATTAATTAAATCAAATTCATATAAATTTGATAATTGTAATAATTCAGCCATAATTAAAGTAATTTTATTTGATAAATTTATTGAAATTTCTTCATATGAACATAAAGTTCTTAAAGCATCTAATGATTCAATTCTTAATGGTAATGGATTTGATTTATCAAAATTTTTTAATAAAATTGAATAAATTTCAAATAATAAATTTAAATTTTTTGATTTATATTGTGGTATAATAATTGATAAAGTTTCACTTGCAATTGTTTGTAACCATTTATTTGAATCATTATTTAATTGAGGTAATATAAATTGTGATATAATTGAATCTAATTGATCATTAGAATTAACTTTAATTAAATTTGACCAAATATTAGTTAAAATTTTTAAACCAGCTTGATATTTAAATAAATCTTCATTAGAATTTGTAAATATATTATTCATATTATTTGATAAAATTTCAAATGAATCATTAAATCTTTTATTTGATAAATAATAAATAAATTCATTTGAACCAGAATAACCATTTTTAAATTCATAATTTAAATCATAAAATCTTCTTAAATATTCTTGTGGATCATCATCAAATAATTCAATAATTTCATCATTACAACTTAATAAAGGTATAATTAATAAATTTAATATAGTATTTAAATTTGGTTGTATAATTTTAAACCAAACATTATCAATTTTAATTGAATCTTTTAAAAAAGAAATTAAATAATAAAATGAAGATTGATTTAATAAATTTAATTTATTTGATTGAGAAATCAATTCAAAATATTGATTTATAATTGCAGGTATAAAATGATTAATTATATTTTCTTGATTATTTGAATCTAATATTGATAAATGTCTATTAATTAATCTATATAAATTAGCAAAACACCATTTAATTGATTTTAAATTAAATTCATCATCATTTTCATTTGGATTTGATATTATTTGAATCATAAAATTAACCCATTTATTTAAATTTGATAAATTTAATAAATAAGGAGGTAAAAAGGTAAATGTTGAATATTTATAAATTTTTAAAATTAAATAGATTGAATTTGATTTTAATGAATTTGAATTATTATTATTATTATTATTATTATTATTATTATTATTATTTGATAACAGATTTTCTAATAATGGAAACAAACCTTCAATTAACTTATTTATAAATAAAGATCTTTCTTCAAATGAATCATATTTATGTTTTCTAGTTATAGTTTTTAATAATAATAAATTTTTATAAATAAAAAATTGATCATTATTGTTATTATTGTTATTATTATTTGATAAATTATTATAAGCAATTTGAGATAATTCTTGATCCCAATTAACACCATAGTCATCGAATTTAATAATTAAATCAATTGAATTAATTAATTGTTGTAAAATCAAATTATTTTCATTTGTAAATTGATTTAATTTTTCAATTAAATTTAATTTAATTTTATATTTTAATTCATCATTTAAATATAATTTTGAAATTGAAGCAGGAGAATTCTTCTTAACAAACCAACAATTTTTAATTTTATTTTTAACAAAAGTTATTGAAATTAATTTAATATCATTTTGTAAATTTGATTGATCTAGCAAGTTCAATGAGTCAATTATAATCAAAGGGTTTTGGATTGAAGAGTTTAGCAAGAAAGACTCAGATGCCAGTCTTGTACTGTTGTCGGGAGACAAGGTGTTCTTGAAATGTTGAACCAGTTCCGTCATGCTCGTGAACCCTTTTTTGCCCTGTATTTTCCCTAGTTAAAAACAACACAGTGTTCACAGTCAAAAAAAGTTTTGTTTTTGTTGAAGAGAAAACAGCGAATTTTATTTTTTTTATTTTACGTAATAAACACTATTTAATTGCGTAATTATGTACGTAATTATTTACGTAAGCGCTTTCTGGCCTTCTCTATCAACTGGTCAACCTTCCCTAGTTTGTCTGCTGTGTCTATGAAGAACTTCTGCATCTCCTGTTCAGTGCCCATCACGTCTTCAAAGGTCACCTCATCTTTGCTGGGTTTGCTGGGTTTGCTGGTGTTGGTCTTATTGCTGGATCTCTGGTTCTGTTTTATACTTGTGTTTTGTTCTTTCAATAACCTTTTCATAGATGACTCAAATTCTTCTCTTTCACTGGATTTGTATCTTATAAAACATCTTCTTCTGATAACAGGCTGTATTCTGACAATTCTACTTAGCATCTTTAACTTGTGTATAAAGAAGCAACAACTACTATTAGTAATACGTGCGATATATTTTATTTACAAGAAACACAACTAACTATAAAACATCTATCTATACTATACTATTCCTTTTCCATTTTATCTTTAACCATTTTTAACATCAATTGGAAATCTTCTTTGGTAATCTCAATACCAGATGTATTTAAAATTAAACCTAATTTTTCTAATTCATCTCTAACTTCTTTATCCATTAAAATTTTAATTTGATCAGTCATACTAATTTGTTGTTGATTATTTAAAAAATTTGGTTGTTTCTTAAATATTAAATTTTGAATTAATTTTAATTGTTCTGTAATTTCTGGTTTTTGTGATAATTTACTCATTAATTCTGCTAATTTTTGTGAATCATTTAATTCTTGCCTTGGTATTGTAGCATAATATTTAATTGAATTGAATGGTTTAACTGATTTAATTTTATTAATGTGATTTAATGGAATCAACCTTCTTCTTGGTATTGTTCTTATTATCAATGGGACTCTATTTAACATCTTTGGATTTGATATTCTAGTTATACTCAACTCTTTTTAATGATTACTTTACTACTGTTGAATTTGAAAAGAAAGACTAAACAAAGAACACCCGTGCACCACCACATTTTCTACTTTCCACAACATTTTGCTATTCTGCTATTCTAACTACAGTAACTCCCTTAAATTAGAAACTACACAATAATGTCTGACTCTGAATCTCAGGCTCCTAAAAAACATCAACCTTTACCTATTGAAACACGACCACAGAGAGTTTTAGATCTAGAAACATTATTAAGAATATGTGAAAATGACGACAGTTTTCCTTTAAATAATGATTCAATAAATGAAATTAGAACTCTTCAAACACATAATAGATTTTTTGATGCCGTTGATGATTTAATTACCGAATGTAAAACTGCAAGAAGGTCTATGGCAGTTAATGGAAAGTTCTTATGTTTATCATTTTTCAGGATATATTATTCTTTTCTTTCCTCATTCTACTGTTTTACTGAAAATGATCCTAAGGTTAGACCCACCGTTCCATTACCTACTACAGAAGTTACAACATCTGACTCAAAGTCGCCAGAAACTACATGCGCTGCAGCAAAGGCATTAAAGCTTCATTTTAAGTATCATGATAATTCTGAAAATACAAAAATAGTTAATGGTGTCCAATCTTACGATAATGCGATGGAAATGTATTCAAAAGACCTTTGGGAAATGCTTAAAGATAAAACTGTTGATGAACTTGTTGATGTCATCAGTTTATATCCAAACAAGCTCCAAAAGTTATTTATTAAAGGCGAAAAAAGACCATCTGAATATACCAATCAAAGAATTTTTCAAGCTCAAGCTGAGATGTCAGTAGCAATATTATCATTGTTTGAATCTGATATAAGTAAGCAATTAAGGGTTATTCATGACAGTTCTTGGTTAGAAAAAAGTTTTTCTCCTGGATGCAGACCAGATTTAATTTTCTATATGGGGGAAGGTGAGTCATTGGATGATTGTAAGGTCATAGCAACAGTGGAGGTGAAGAAACCTAGTATTAAATACATACCTGAAAATTTAGAAGATTTAAATAATGTTGATAATCCTAATCATTACAGATACTCCACATTAAGACAAGTTGTTTCTCAATCATTGATTGGAAGAACATACTTTGCAATTTTGACTGATTCAATGTATTTAACTTTATATAATTTTTATTATGATTTGTCAACACAGCAACAACAAGCACAAAGGTTAACCTATACAGATGAAGAACCTAAAAGTAAAACTGCTGTAAGAGGAAACACTTTATTTTTCACTTATGGCACATGGAACTATTCTAATCCACTATATAATCTTTATCAAGATTCAATTTTATATTTCCTTTGGAAGTTGGAATTATCAAATTCAGAAGATGATGATCAAAAATGTGCTAAAGATGATCTAGGAGGTGAAGAAGGTAACAAAAAAGATGATGATGATATTGAAGGTGGTAGTGGAAACGATAATAATAAACCAGAAGAGAAAACAAACGATATAATTGCAAAGAATGAGTTATTCAAAGGATATTATAGTTTTTTTTGCAGAAATAGCGATGGTTCAATGGATCAAGAACCTTGTATTGAAGAAGTATTTTCAATAGATGATGAAGCTGCTATTCATAGTTCTCAAAAAGATATTTCTTCAGCTGGTTCTACTGATTTGAAAAATGATTCATTAACAAGTTCCAAATCAAGACTAAAATTTAGTATCCTGCAAGATTCATGTGGTGATCATTTAAATCTGGTTTTGAAAACAGATATCTATGGATATAGTTATGGATTTGGACTACCAATTAAAGATAATGAGCTCAAAGAAGATTCTCAAATTGTTTTGAAAATATTAGATTTGGAATTTATAGAAGTATATGGTGATAGACATGGTATTGAATGTTGTTCAATCGATGAATACAGGGAGTTAGATATGAAAAATAATGAATTGGAAATTTTTAATAAATACAAGGAGTTATTTATGAAAAGTTTTAATAATGAATTAGAAATCCTTGAAATGATTGATAAATATAATTCAAAGACAAAGAATTCTGATAATAAAGTTCATGTACCAAGGTTAATATATTCAGGTGAAATTAATCAATTTATACAACTCAAAAATGGATTTAGAAGATGGATCTCAGGCCCTGTTATGGCACTTGAATTTGTTAGAGATGCTAGACATCCTAATAATAAGCAAGAATTCAAATATGCTGAAGATGAAATTGCTAAATTGGCTAAACTTGGAATTAGGCATGATGATATTCGAAAAGAAAATTTACTTTATCAAATTGGTTCCAAAATTACTCATATTATTGATTTTCAGTATGCTAGTTCTGGGTTAAAGTTATCCAAGAGGAATGAGGTTGCTAGATTTAAAAGAGTTGCAGAATATTATAATACTTGATATAGCTGATGTTTCATTGTTGTTATTGCTTTTTTTCTTTGCTATTAAATCGTTCAATTTTGTTTCAATTAATTGTTTGTTTTTTCCATTCTTTCATTCTTTGCTGATTTATTGAATTTTATTCATTCCTTATTTGTTTTTATCAATTCAAAGCCTCTAGGAACACCAGGTGATCGAGTCATATTGATGGTAAAGAGGTTGTTTGATATTTCTTAGATGTAATCATAACAAATGACATTTGAATGATTTGAATGTGTTTTGTTGGGTTTAGTTTTAGTTTTAGTTTTAGTGGGTTAAAAACAAGGTTACGTGCATTTACTAATTTATTACAACAGCGCAAATGTTGTGGTTATGATAGCCAATAAAAACACAGTAATACACGTGACCCGTTTCTAGAATGTATACAAAAAGAATCTAAAAGATAATAAAAAAAATGCTATAAAATCAATAAAAATCAATAAAAATCAGTAAAAATATACCCAGAATAAAAGAAAAATAAGATGAAATCGTAAATAAGTGTAAAAAAAAAAATCATCATTAATATGTAATTGAATTATTAATCAGTTTAACATCTCTCCAAATATATGAAATTAAACTAACTGCAATCAAACAGAATAATCTTGATGGAATAGAAGCAGAAAACCCAGAATTATTAATTTCAAGTAATTTATCAGTAAAGATATATTCAAGTTGTGTATCAGCAAACAAAAAATAAAACAAAAATGCAAAAAATATTAACAAATAAGTTATAAATAATTTTTTTTGAATTATATTTGATTGAATTTTTTTATAAATTGTATTTAACCAATAAGAACCAATTAAAAATATAATTAATTGTTGTAAATAAATTAACCATTGGAAATTATCTTCAAATTTATAATAATTAGTTGAAAATTCTTGTAATAATTCATCAATAATTTGTTCAATTAAATAAATTATTGAAATTAATTTAATTATTAATAATCTTTTTGAATTAATAAATAAATTAAAATATAATCCACTTGATAATAATAAGAAATTATAAATTGTCCAAGTTGAAAAACTTGTAATAATAATATAAATGAATAATCTATATAAATTTTCCATTGCATCATTATGAATAATTAATAAATTATTTTTAAAATCATTTTCATATGGATAACCATAGATATTTAATTGTCTTAAATAAAAATATTTAAACATAAAATATAATAAAGTACCAAATAAGAAAATTAAAATTTTTAATTGAATTGTAAATTTTCTATAATTTGTTGGTATTTCTAATTTAATTTTTTTAAAAATATAATAACCATAAGTTATAATTAATAAGAAATTACAAATGAATGAATAATATTCTAAAACTAAAGTATCAAAATCAAAAGAATTTAAATAACCATGACCTTGTTTATCTTTAATTCTAATGACATTATCATTAATTAAATCTTTATTAAAGTTTGAAAATTGAAATGATGAACAATAAACACCAGTTTTTGGTACATTATAATTTAAAATATGTGATTTTTCATTATTTTGTAAAATATCAACATATAAATCATCAATTAAAATTGGTGATTGATTTTCATTCATATTTAATAATTCATCTAAACTATTGAATAATTTTTGACCACTTTCATTTTCTTGTTGTTCTTCTTTTAATTGATGTATTTTTGAACAATAATCACCATATGAATAATCATCAAAACAAATTGATGAAATTAAATCTTTTTTACTTGCAAATTTAATTTTCTTTAAATCATCACTTGATGAAATTTCAATATGAGCTTGTAGTTCTTGATCATAAGAATATTTATCATTTAAAAATGAGATTATAATTTCAGGTTGAAAGTTTTGTGATAATGGATAAGTTAAAATTGAATTAATTGGATTGAAATAGAAACACAATTCAACAACACCACCTCCGAACTCCTTCTGGTAGAAGTCGTAGGGGATAGCCAGTGCCACGGTAAGCAGAAAGAAGAAGATAAACATATAGCTTAGACAAAAACAGCTTAGAACAGGAAGAAAAACACGGTAAATCAGGAATAAAAAACACGTAATTGAAATTGAAAAATTGAAATTAAATTAAAACGCGTTTCTCGCACGTGACCACAGATCACGTGCCAAACTCGACTTTTTCGGTTTATCAAGTAACACCGAACGGTGTGTTAGTGAATAACAATAACAACTGGAATACGTCTGTTTACGTACAGAAATATTAATGGTCAGATTGGTGTGAAAATGTTGCTGGATACCACAGATACCATGACTCTGTCTTTATCAATCACCTAAATGCTTTTTGTTCTGTTCTTTTTCCTTATAAAACTGTCATTTGCTGGTCAATATGATTTTTATGGTAATGAATTAGATGATTCAATAGTTGAATCATGTTTTTATTTCAATTTACAAGATTCAATATTTAACTATCCAATATCTCAGAATAATCAACCTGAATTAAAGATATTGTTTGAGCCTGAATTATCAACTTATGATCCAAATTTATTTTCTCATATTGAAATTTCAAATATTGATGATTTAAAAAAAACTAAATTTAATAAGAATAATAAACAAAAACATTTAATTAATTGTTATGATGATTATTCAAAGATTAATTATTGTTCATTTAGAGAAACAAATAAAATCAATAATAATAATGGTTTAAATAGTTTAACTGAATTATTTCAAACTAATAAAAATCAATCTCTTATCTTGATTAAAGATTTAATTCCTGATTTGTTTTTACCTACTTATATGCAAACTTTAAATTATAAAGTAACAAAAACTGGTTCCTATTGTATTTCATTTCAATTCTTTGGTTTTGATTATGATGAATCAACAAATGATAATATGATTAGAATCATTAATAATCAATCATTTGGTTATTTAAATGAATTTGATTTTAAAGAATTAATTATGAATTATTATACTTGGTTTTTAAATTCATTGTTTGTTATTAGTTATAGTTATTATATTTTCAAATTAATTAAAGGAAATTCAAATTCAATTAATGTTAAGAGTTATATAATTCAATTTAAAATTTTAATTTTTTTAATATTTACTAATTTTTATCTTATGTTTCAATACTTATATTTAAGACATTTAAATATCAATGGATATCCGATATATGAAATCAATGATGATGAATTTGATGAATCTGATGATGTCTTTAGTAGTAAGAATAATTCAAATGATTATCATGATAATGATGGATTTTTAATTGATGATTATAATAATATTGAAGATGAATCAAGAATTTCTTTTATAATTTGTTGTTTTTCAATTGAAAATGTTTATAAATTATTAATTTTATTATATTATACAATATCAATTTGTTTTTCAATTTTAATTATAAATAATTTATTATTATTATCAAGTGGATTTTATTTTAATTTATTAATTAATTTAAAAAAAAGATTATTTATAATTAAATTAATTTCAATTAGTTATTCAATTGGATTAATTATAAATCAATTATATAATAATACTTATACTCAATTAATAATTTATTTACAACAATTTCTTATATTTATAATTTGTTCATATTGGTTACAAAATGATATTTTATATAAAATAAATTCAATTAATTTAAAAAGAAAATTGATTATAACATATTTATTAATCATTTTAATTTATTCAATTTATTTAATTGAATCATTAAAAAAAAATAATTATAATTATAATAATTTAATTAATTTTATTTTTTTTAAAAAAAAATTATTATTTGATTTTAATAAATTAAATTTTAATTCAATTAATTTAATTTCAAGAATTGTTTTCTTTATTTCATTGTTTTATATTTCATTTATTTGGAAAGATGTTAAAATTATTAGTAGTTCAATTATAAAATCATAACTTTTATAATTAATATTTTTTATTTTTTTTATTTACTTACGTAATAATTGAAAATATTTAACACCGTTATAAAAAAAAAAAAAAAAAAAATCTTTTACAGCCTTAAATTTCTTAATTAACCAGAAAGTTGGCAAAAACTAAGCAAAATAAAAATGTCGTTAATTAATTGATGAAATAATGATGATACAATGATATGATATGATAATATCAATCATTTAAATGCTTTTTCTCATACTGTTTTTCCTTATAAAATTATCAATTGCAGGACAATATGATTTTTATGGTAATGGATTTGAAGATACAATAGTTGAATCATGTTTTTATTTTAATTTACAAAATTTACAAAATTCAATTATAAATTATCCAATATCACAAAATTTACAAAATGAATTAAAAATAATACTTGGACCTGAATTAACAATATTTGATTTTGGTATTTCTTGTCATGTTGAAATTTCAACAAGTGAAGATTTCAAAAAGATTAAATTTAATAAAAATAAACAAAAAAAGCATTTAGTTAATTGTTTTGATGTTTATTCAAATAATGATTATTGTTCATTGGAAAAAGAAGATGATGATGATTATGGTTTAAATAGTTTAAATGAATTAATTCAAACAGGTAAGAATCAATCAACAATTTTAATTAAAGATTTAATTGTTGATATATTTTCACCTGAATCAATGCAATTTGCAAATTATAAAATTACAAAAAGTGGAGTTTATTGTATTTCATTTGAATTTGTTGGAGTTGATGATGATTCAATTAAAGATAATATAATTAGAATCAATAATAATCAATCATTTGGTAATTTAAATGAATTTGATTTTAATAAATTAATTTTAGATTATTATTCATGGATTTTAAATTTATTGTTTATTGTTAGTTATAGTTATTACATTTTTAAATTAATTAAAGGAAAATTAAATTTAATTAAACATTATACAATTCAATTTAAAATTTTAATTTTTTTAATTTTTATTAATTTTTATTTTTTGTTTCAATATTTATATTTAAGATATTTAAATATAAATGGATATCCAATACATGAACTTAATAATAACATTGATGATGATTCCGAATTTGAATTTGAAGTTGAAGAAATTGATTATTTTGATGATAATGGAATTTTTATTGATGATTATTATAATGAAGAAGATGAATTAATTATTAAAAATATTTATAAATTATCAATTATATTATATTATACCATTTCAAATAGTTTTTCAATTTGGATTATATATAATTTATTATTATTATCAAGTGGATATTATTTTAATTTATCAATTGATTTAAATAAAAGATTATTTATAATTAAAATAATTTCAATAAGTTATTTAATTGGATTAATTATAAATCAATTATATCAATTTAATTTATTAATTTATTTACAAGAATTAATTATATTTATAATTTGTTCATATTGGATAAAACGAGATATTTTTAATAATAAAATTAATTCAATTCAATTAAAAAGAAAATTAAGTATAACTTATTTATTATCAATTTTAATTTATTTAATTAATTTAATTGAATCAAATGATAATGATAATGATAATAATAATATAATTAATATAATTAATTTTATTTTTTTTAAAGAAAAAATATTATTTGATTTTAATAATTCAAATTTTAATTCAATTTGTTTTACATCAAGAATTATTTTTTTTATTTTAATATTTTATATTTCATTTATTTGGAAAGATGTTAAAATTATTAATAATAATTCAATCATATGACATATTTTATATTTTGTATAATAAATAATAATATACTAAAAGTTTTCAATATATATAGTATAAAATAAAAAAAATTAATCAGTCTTCACTAGGATACAATGATTTTAACTCAGGAATAACAGATTCATCCATATAACTTTGAAAAGCATCCATGTTATGACTGACAAGACCACCAATAGTGATATCACCAACAGCTTCATTGTTCTCCATTAATAAAGCGTATGTGTTTATAAAGTATTTCTGTTCATCGTAGACCACATCTGTGAAATTTATAGAGTATCCTTGGAATTGAGTTGATGGAGTGAAATATGGGATTTCCACAGAGTTAACTAAGTTGACACAGTTAATGAGTAGTAGTAATAGAATACCGTATGAATTCATGTTAATGTTAATAACAGTAAGAAAGAAAAGTGATAAGTTAAAGGAAATTAAAGGAAATGTTTTATAAAATCTTATGATAGAAATAAAGGAGTTGAACTTACAACAGCGCAAATGTTGTAACGGTATTGGCCAATCAGAGACACCACGCACACGTGATGCTTGCCCAATTGGGAAGGTGCGAATTTGAGAATTACGACATTTTCGCTGTCGTGGGCAGAGCAACTTTTCTGAGTCCTCTAGAATTATTGAGAAAATTCTGAATAGACCATGCTCTTGATAATCAAGAATAAATTGGGTATTAAAAATTTCAGAGTTATCATAAATTTGTGTGTGGAGTTATTCAGTGAAATGTACCACGACAGACAAAATGTTGTTGCAAAGTTCCAAAATCCAGAATTCGTGAACGCTTTTCAGTTTTTCATCGGAATATTGGTCCATCGGTGTATGGAAGACTTCTATTTCCGATGTACATCCTTGCAGGGGATGTGTATTTTAGCTTAATTCGGATTCTCGACCTTTTATACTTGATAATAATCAATAATAGATATTTTAAAGAATATAAACTAAACAAGGCTCAAGAAAGAAAGAAAAAATAGACTAGAAAAGAACAAAAAACAAAGACCTTAGAAGATTGTGAGTTCAAATATGAAGCAAAAGAAAAATTAAGGAATTCAACCTGAAAATAAAGATTGAGAAGTACATATTTCAAAGATATTTCAAAGATCACAGTAAATTACGGATCTTATCAATAAGTAGACTTTTAGGCTTCATTTGATCATTACCAGCAGCAATAGTTTCAGTCTTCAAAGTATGTGGATAGTCATCAAGAGAGAGATGTCTATTTTCATCTGTAGAATAATTATCCTTTACTTCAGACTTCTTTTTTTTGAAAGATAATCCTTTCTTAACCAAAATATTAGTTTTTCTACCATAAATAAATCCAGGATAAACAATAGTAAGAGTAAGAGTTGCAAGTGAAGTCATTAAAGCTTCAAACATCATAAAATAAATTTCAACATCAGCTAATGTACCAGAAAATCCTTGAATTAGTTCAATCAATCTATAAATTGATCTAATATAAATGAAAATTACAGAAATTGAAATAGCACCTAAAAGAATTTTAAAATACTTTCCATTTCTAATATGATCATATGTACTATTGAATCCTTCACCATTATGATTCTTATATTCTCTATAACATTTATATAAGAAATCATACCAAAAATACTGAAACAAACTCATTGAAAAAACTTGAAAAGCTAAACCACCAACCATAATATGAGAACCTTGTTCAGTACTTTCCTTATTTGATAAAGATATAGCAGCAATAGCACCACCAATAGCTTGAATAATAATTGCAATTACATCACACATAACAAAAATTGAAGAATATTGCATTGGTTTTAATTTTGAAAAATTAGTACCCATTACAATAGTTAATTGAGCTAAACAATAATAAATACCAGCAAGTAAAAAACATGGAGCTATAGTTAAACAAACTAATTGAATAACATAAGAATCAAAACTAAATATATCTAAATTTAATCCAACTCTACCAGCATAACCAATGACTTCTAAAACTAAACCTAAAATCCAACAAGACATAAACCACCATTGTTTAGACATAATACCAAACACAATTTGGCAAATCAAAAAGATAAAAAATAAAGCTAATAAAGCTATATTTCCACCAAATGAAGGTTTGTTACCATTAAGAAAAGCCATACTTGTATAAGCTTCATGCATTGCAGAGGAAGCAGAAGCAGTTTGAGAAGCAACTGAAGCAATAACATCTGATTCTGTAGCAGTAGCTAAAACTCCAAGCAATGAATAGTAAGATAATGAAGCTTCTTGTAAATAAAGAGTCTCTTGTAAATCTTCAATATCATTTGATAATGTAGCAGTGACTAAGACTAAGCTAATACTAGAAGCTTTTGAAGCAGCTTCAGAGAAAACTGATGTGATTGTTTGATATGGAATGGTAACACTCATTGTTATTATTTTGAAGAAGTAAAGTAAGCTTAAACATTGAAAAAAAAGGAGGAAACCAGCTTTAATATATAGTTGAAGTTATTCAGCATACGTTTATTTATTGATAATCCAAATATATATTGTTTTTGGTTATTGGTTTTTTGTTTTCTTTGTTTGTTGGATAAACTGGAAAATAATCGGGGAATAATGGGAAATAATCAGTTATAAAACATTGCATTTTTCTTTCAATTCACATGATAATAAGTACTGGAATCTCTTACAGTGTTGCAATATATTAATAGTATGGGTTACATTCCCAATTCCTGTGCAGTTGTTCTTGTATTCATCAAGAAGAAAGCTAGCTGCTAGACCCTTAAAGAAGAGGAGCCTGGTTAAGCCTCCAAGTACAGTAAAGTAAAGACTGTAAAGCAAAAGTAAGTAATGGATGACTAAGTTGGACTTGAGTGGCTGAGTATATAACATATCATGATCGATTTATCAATTGGAACTGATTCAACATATTTCATATTCAATTATTGACTGTTACACTGTTACGTTTTTTCAAAAATAGATTATTTGTTGATCGGAATTCTTTCTCGGAATAAAACATCTGGTGTACAGGTTATTACTGCATTTGGTAATAAAGTCATGTGACCTGTTTTTGCTAACAAAAGTTTGAAAATCACCAAAATTGAACAAATACTGGAAAAACAGTCGAAACAACAAAAACCCAGTTTCGGTAATATGTCAGAAGAGGAACATATAGATGAACTGGTGAATCAGATCAATGATAAGAATACATCAATTGAACAATTAACTGTTTTATTTCAAGATTTAGGAACTCAATTAAGAAATCCAATTTTAAGAGATTTATCAATAATTAAATCAAACTTATCAAATTTTATTGAATTATTTAATAAGAACCAAAAAGTTGGTTATGATTTAAGATGTCAAATTATTAGATTTTTAGTTAATTTCATAGCTGATAATAATACAAATCGTGATTTATTAATTAATCAAAATGAAAATGATAATAAACAATTCTTCAATAATTTATCAAATATATTAATTAATTATAATAATAATAATGAATTATTAATTACATTTGTTCTACATTTATTACAAAATTTAATCATTGATGATGATAATACTTTTCAATTTATTAAATCATTTGAAAATCAAATATTTATAACTAATTTAATTAAATTATCAATTCATAATGATAATGATGAAATTATTAATGATTTATTATTAGAATTAATTGATGATGATACAACAAAATGTCAATTTGAATGGGTTGAACTAATTATTAATACTACTACTAAAATATCTAATTTTCATATTTTATTATTAGAAAAAATTACAAAAAATGAAGAATTAAATTTTAATAATGAACAAATTCAAATTTATATACCTAAATTAATTCAAATTTTTAATAAATTAACATTAAATAATGAAAAATTAGATGATGACGATGATATAATGATTTGGGAAAAATGGTTTAATATAATTATGAATTTATCTGCTAATAAAAATAATTTAAATGATAAATTAATTGATTATTTTAAATTACTTAATAATAACGATAAAGATTTTAATATTGAATTAAAAACTCCAAATTTTGTTATTTATATAATGATGAATAATTTTATTATATCAAAGGATAAAAGAGATGAACTTTATAATTTTTTCAAAGATGATGATGATGATGAATTCTTTAAAATTTATAATAATGATATCAATAATTTATTATCTAATTGTTATTCTTCAAATGATATTACTAGAGAACCAATATTACTTCAAAGTTTAAGTTTAGCTAATAAATTATTATTAATTAATGATTATTTAATTAGTTTTGATAAATATGTTATTAAAAATTTAATTAATAAATTAATTGAAATTCCAAAAGTTTCAAATATGATTACATTATTAACAATTTCAAAATATTTACAAAGTTTACAAATTAATAAATTTAAATCAAATTTTATTAATTTAATTTTTAAATTTATTAATGAATCTAAAATTAATTTTAATAATTATAAAGAATTGAATTTAATTGGATTAAATTTAATTAATTATTTAATTATTAATAATGATTATCAATTTAATAATATTGAAATCATTTTAAATAAAATAGATTATTCAATTGATAGATTAGAAATGGATTTAATTGTTGAAAAATCAAAAACTATTGGATTATTATTATCAATTAATAAATCAATTTATTTAAATCATTTAAAATTAAATAATTGGTTTATTAAATCAATTAATGAATTAGAAAGTATAATTAATAATGAAAATTTTAAAAAAAATTCAAATCCAATTATACTTAATAATTATAAATTTATAAAGATCAAAATTGATGAATATAATAAATAAATAACGTTTTTTGTATTTTCGAAAAAGATATAGTAATAGCAATAATAGAAGGATATGTGTACATAGGAGATAGTAAATGTAATGTGATGTATAAATAAATAAATATAAAAGCCTTAAAAGTGTATGATGGATGAATTAATAAGTCAGTCAGTTAGTTAGTTAGTTAGCTATTCATTCTTTGGTTTTGTTTCTTCTTCATCAAGAACACCAACCAATTTAAGTTCAGCTAATGGACCATGCCAAATCAGCTTATATTTATCAGCTCTACCTAGCATATGAACCGTCAGTACTTGATTATAAATGATGAAATAATAAATACCTAATCCTGTAAATATATGCCACCAACCATGACCTTCAGTTATAATACCAATTGGTAAACCTAAAACATTTCTTCTAATTGAAATTAATTTATTACAAAAGATAAAATCACAATTCCAAATGAAAAATCCAAATATAAATAAAGAAAATGATGAAATTAATAATTTATAAGATAATTTTCTTGTTTCTTTATTTGGAATATAATTTTGAATGTTTCTTAATGTTTTATAAATAACACCAAAATTTAATAAAGCATAAAATACTTGATGGAAAGCAGGATCTCTAAAGATATAAATATAAATATAAGTAAATAATAATGTTGAAAAAGCAGTACCAAACCACCAAAGTCGTTGTTGTAATTTTGGTTTATTCCAACCATAGAGGTATCCAAAAGGTAAAGCAGTGACATAAACCATTGGTAATTCATCCATCAATTGATATTCGTATAATAAAGTCATATGAAATAGAAAAGATCCAATACCAACACCAGCAAATCCTAATGCAGTGAAAATATATATCGGGTCATGTTTATTCACAATAGCTGATCTGATATGTAAACCAGCTAAGAATAGGAACCCAAAATTGGTAAAAGAATTGACAAATTCAGCAATATATGGAGACATTATATAGTTTTCTTCACACCAATCGATTGTAGCTGTAACGGGCCCCCAAAAGCCAATGTAATCTTCTGGTAAAGCGGGAGGGTAGTTGAAGAAGGGGAACGTCATGTTCTTCAGTGTGATATTGAGTGCCATTCTGGTGGAAACAGTTGGAAACTGGGAAATTCTGGTGAACCAGGAGAAGCCAAAACCCCAATATAAGTAAACGAAAAAACTGAAACTCATCTCAAAGATAAAGATGATCCGTGCGTTCCGGATCCGAAACCATTTACTGATTTTACTAGTAAATTATACTAAACTAATTGAATTTAACATTTCTCCAAATAAAAACAACTAGAAAAGTTATCAAAAAAGTGAATATTGATGAAGTTATAGAAAAATAGATCTTTGATGGTATTGAATATTGTAATAATTTCAAATATATTCTCTTTTCAATTTGATTATATGATTTATAATTAACAAAATAAATTAAAAATATAATTGAAATTAGTAAATATGTTGTGAATAACTTTCTTTTAATGACTAAACTATTCAATTTATAATACGTTTCAAATGCATAATACGTTCCTAAACAAAATATAATAATTTGTTCATAATAAATGACTTTAATCCATTCATTTAAATAACTTTTATTCAATGTTTTTTCAATGAATGTATATATCAATGTTTGAATTAAATAACAGCCACTAATTGTTCTAATTATTAGAATTCTTTTATTATTTATTGGTAATCCAAAAAAGATTCCAGTTGATAATAATAAAAAATTATAACTAACCCAAATTATAAAATATAATGGAATTATAAAAGTTAAATAATTGATTAATTTATCAAATAAACTTAATTCAAAATCAAATGAAAACTCATTAAATGGCTCTTTAATACCATTTAATTGATTTAAATTAATAAAATTAAAAAAAAAAGGTATACTATAACCAAATAAATAAATTATAATTTTAAATTGAATTAATGATGAATGATAAATTGATTTTGTCTTTTTCATTTCATTTCTAGTATCATAATTAAATGTTTTATCTTTATTAATATTTAAATATGTATAATAACTAAATACAATCATTAATATTGTATAACTTAACCATGAATAAAACATAATTAATAAATAATTAAATTCATAACGTGTTAGATTTCCATAAACTTGATGATCCTTAATGAATACAACATTTGAATTTAATTGATTTATTACATCTTCTTTATTATGAAATGAAGTTGGTTTATTTTCTTCTCCTTCAGTTTGAAATTGAAATAGTCCACAATAAACTCCATCTCTTGGTATATCATAAACTAACTGTCTTTCTTTAAACTTAGATGGATTTAAAATATTATAAACAATTGGATCTGTAGATGAACCTTCAATTATTTTATCATTTAACATTGTAAAAATATCAGGTAATGAAGTATCATTATTAAACCAATTTGGAAGATAACATCCACCATGTCTTTGAGTTTCAGAATGACAATTTAAAACTAAATTATTTGAATTGATCTTATCTTGTTGAATATCTTTTAAATTAAATATATATGATTTAATAATTAAATTATTATCATATTCAATATCATTAAATAATGATATTGAAATTGTTGGATTGAAATTTTTTGAAAATGGATAACCAAATATTGAACTTTTAAGTTTAAAATCAAAACATTCTTGAATTATATTATCTTTAACTAAATATTTATTATATTGTGAGCCTTGAACAATTGATATAAATAATGAAATTAAAATTATTATTAAGTTCATATTTTGTTTGATGAATTAAATTTAAATTCAAGTTCAACTTCAGTTGAGTTATAAGGTATTTATCATTATTTATAACTGTTTATTATATGACCCAAATGCCTGCCAATCCCTAGACCAATCCCTTTCACCTTTGATTTTCATCTTGGAATGTTTATCATTTTTAAAGGGACTTGTAAACTTTAGTTTTTCAAAATTAAGGAGCCAATTGTAGATTTAGCAGAAATGTTGCTTACATTCTTGAAAGGTCAAGCATTATAGTATATATAGTATAACTTGATTTTCTGGTGGTTGATCATCATCATAATCCATTATGTTCTTCTTCTTCTTCTTCTTCTGATTCGTCAGGTTCATCATTATTTGAATCTTGAACTAATTAATGCTAATTCCAATTCAGCATCATTATCACCTTTCTCAATAGCCATTTTCAATCTTTTTAGATCATTTTGAGCTTTAAAATGAGCCAAAGCTTTATTTGTAAGATCCATTGCAGCTTCTTTAATATCGTTAGCACACACTTTAAGTAATTCTTTCTTTTGATCGACCGATAGTGAATCAATGTAAGCCTTTGTGAAAACTTCAGGGTTGAAGTCCTTTAGATGTTTCGGAATTGGATCCATCGTTGCAACTTTATCGTCAAAAACAACGTAATAACTAAAGGTATTCTGAATACTAAATACTGTAAATTACGCGTTACTGTGTACATATCAATTTCGAGCCATTTCAGTGCTCAAAGTCGTTTTCGATATCATGTCCGTCTATTAGAATTTCTGAATTAAACTAAATAAAGTAAAGCTGTACTGTTTTTTGACTTTATGGAATTACAAATTTAACTCAGCTTAACTCAGTTTCAATTAATAAATCAATCAAAAATGGTGAACAGAACTTTTTAGCTATACAGCCAGCCTAGCCAGGATATTTTTCTGGTGTAAAAGAAATAAAGCTATGTTTAGAACTTATCACTTTACTTTTACACTTTTGCTACTTGTCAAGTTTATTATTCAAGATTTATTTATCAGATACAGTGCAGTTTTATAAATATGACTTTTCCTTCAAAAATATATTCACTATTACATTTGAAAAGAGATATCACTAAAAAAAGACCAGAAACTTCAAAATGGAAATGGAATACATCAAAATTAAAGGACAAAATGATTTTAGAATTTTTAAATATACTGAATGGAATGATATTTGATATTACTTCAAAAATTTTTGAATATATAATTGAAAATATTTTGTCTTTTAAAGATGTTATCAGTTTAATTAAGATATCAAAAAGATCTTCTTTACTTCTTGATATTATTCAACACGTTATATCAATTAAAACAATTATATTTTTCACCTTTGACTCGGATCGTTTCTTAATGAATAGAATAACTACTACTTCTTGGAATATTAATGAAAATTTCATGATTATGTATTGCTCTCCATATAAACCATTTTTCAGATTCCTTGAAAAAAGAAATGCTAAATTTGGTACTTTAGATATTCTGTTTACCGGAAAAAATATTGATGGAGATAGTTCAGAGTTCCGTAGGTTACTATCTTATTCAAATTCTATCAAATTGACGATCACTTCTCTTAGACATAGTATACAGATACCAATGTCGATATACAACTATGAAAAAGTTGAATCATTTTCTATCAATTTTGATTACATGAAAGGTTATACAAACTTTCCAATTTTACCAAATCTCAAAATAATTAGAATTTATTACACTGTGATATTAAATAACTCAATGATAAGTGTTATTAGAGATCAGCTTCTGAGATCACCCAAATTAAAAGTAATCCAAACAAGAAGAAACAATATGGATGATACTACCCTTTACAACATCAATGAAGCAACTAGTATACCAGCTAATTTCATTGAATTGCAAAGTCTATTTAATAGTTTTCCAAAAGTGAAGTTTGAATTTGATTTCAATTTATCAACACCAGTTGATCTTAATCTAATTTCTAAAAATTGTACATTAACATATTTAAAGCATTTAACAATATTCTTCAACAAAAAAGATATTAATAAAGATCAATTTCTAAACGAAAAATTATCCAGCATGAGACACTTAACTGAACTAACTATTTTCATTAGGATGACATGGTTTTCGAAACGTTTTAATTTGAAAAATCAATCTTTACGAAGATTAAATATATTTGGAACAACAAGCAATATTTATGTTAAACTTAATATAACTGGACTAACTAATTTGGATAGAGTTGAATTAAGAAATTGTGAAATCTGGCATGACTCCCTTCTAATGAGTGGGATTAAAAAATTAAAATTGACATATATTCGGGCTTTTGGTGATGATCATAAATTAAAACTTCCTTTTAACTCACTTTCTGATTTATATATTATTGTATGTCCTTATTTACAATTAGGCTATTCCAATATACCAATAAAGATAAACAAGGGACTTATAGTCCTTATAAAGCTTGATAAACAAAAATTATATTATGATGTAAATAAATTATTAGAAGTCATTGAATACCATTGTGAAATACAACAATTACGGATGATTCACAATCATCCATGGGCAATACTTGATATTATGAGAATTGAAAATAATGAAATTATACTAAGTTACACATCTCCTTTTGTGGGATCAGCACGTGAAAGAAGCATATATCTAAAATGTTCAAAGCATTTCAGCTTGCAATATTTGAGTTCAGAATTGGCTTCTCGTTATAAGTCCTGCTTCGTAAAATCCATGGGCTCTATCCGTGGTCTTAAAGCCAGGTATCAAAAAGAAAAGGAGGTTTCCTATGATCATTTATTTAGTGAATATTTGTTCTCGTCGAAAAGCAGAACTCGCCCCATCATCTGATGGCATGGTGCTTGTGGACTCTCTATTTTAAGAAAAACCTTTCCCCTCTTTTGTTTTACTGTATAGCTATAGGGTTGGGTTTAATGTATTGTCTTAGATAAAAGGTAAAAGTGTTGTAATACTAACTCCGAATCCCGAAGCGGTGGCGCCGATTCCCGAAGTAAGTTTTCGTTGTTAACAGATATTTATTTATTTGAAGAAAAAGCACTATAGCAAAACAATATTTAAATGACAATTAGTTCATTGTTTATAAATCTAACATTACACCAAATGAATAGTGTTATACAAGTAATAATTAATAAAATGATTGATGGGTTGAAAAAAGAATTGGTAATAATTTTCATTGAAAAGTCACTATCATTTAGTTGTAATTCATCATCATTTAATATGATATAATTATACATTAAATAGAATAATAATAGAATATATGTAATAATGAATTTAAATCTTAATTTTGAATTTATTTTTTTAAATATTTTAAAAGAGAAGAATGAACCAATTTCAAATATGAATAAATTTTCAAAATATGATATATTAATTAAATAATCATTAGTTGAATAAATTAATGAGATTAATTTTTCTATTGAAATTAATAAAACAATCAAATTTATAAGTTTCTTATATTTGTTATTGTTAATATAATGACCACTTGATAATAATAGTAAGTTATAGATTGAATAATTTGTTAGAACTATATTTATAATATCTAATACGAAATAACTTATAACTTCTAAATGAATTGAATAATAACCAGTATTGTTTATTTGATTAACAGATAAAGATTGTAAAAGATATGATAATGAAATTCCAATTAAATAAATTAAAAATTTAAATTGAATTACAAATATGTCTTTATTAATGTTATCATAGATACTTTCTTTTTCTTTAATAATTAATTCTTTATTTCTTGAATGAGTGATAATGTGAAAATAGTAATAACTGAAAATAATTAATAAAATAGTATAACTTAACCAAGAATAAATATATAATAGTAAATCATTATAATCATCCATGCTTAATTCACCATACTTATTTTGACTAATAATTGATAGTACATTTTTGTATTCTAGATGATTCTCATCATCAATATCAACACCATAATCATGAAATTGGTTATTTATAAATTGGAATGTAGTACAATAAATTCCACTTGAAGTTATATTATACTCAAATGCTTGTAATTCAATTGGATTTAAAATTCCATATTTAATTGGAAAGGTATTAGATGAATCATCAATCAATTCATCAATACTTTCATATGGATTATTTTCTTGTAACTCATTGAATATAGAACAATAATTTAAATAGGATAATCTATCTAAACATATAATTGATGATATATCATTTGTTGTTATTCTAATTTTATTTAAATCAATAATTGATGCAATATAAAATTCAATTGATAAATCATTATCATATTTAGAATTGATTGGTAATGAAATTAAAATCTTAGAAATTAAATCTTGTGTAAAGAAATCAAATTGCTGTTTTTCAATGCTAATATATGAACAAATTCTAATTTTTTCATCTCCATAGATTTGTTCATATAAATCAATAGCTGAAGTTATAACCAACAGATGGATAAGAGCCAGAACTTTTCTCACTAGCATTCCAAGTACCTGTAATATTCCAACGACACTTCCATTTCACTTGTTTCTTAACTATCACTCTGTAAAAACTTGTTTTCCACCACAATTTATCAGTGGTTTCAATTCGAAATTCTGAAAAAACAAAAATACCGCCAGCCTCCCGCGCCACGCACGTGACCGCTTATGTCAGCAGATAAGTTTCTGTGAACCCTACTAAAACAAGTCAAACACTGTAACCTCCTGCAATGGCTCCAATCCTACTCCAGTCTTCCCATAAACAATGCCTTCAGACCTCTCTCCTCCCCCTTCAACTACTCCCGACCACTCCATGTCCCCCAACTCTTCCTCTCTTCAGTCGGACCCCCTCAATCCACCACAGTCATCTCATCCTTTCATCATGGAAAGATCTGTTTCCCCCTTTTCCTCCAATCCTGCTCAATTTCCTTCAAATAATAATAACAACAACAAAAATGTACAATTCACTACTACGTCGCCTATGATCCATAAGTACAATGAATCTGCAATCATAACTTCCGATGAAGAAGACGAATATGATTCCTCCGTAGATTCAAAGCAACCATCCTTTAATGTTGTTGATGTTGATGATGACGTTAGTAGAGATGTTATATCTTCTTTTAACAGTTATCATATCTCTCCTGAAGATAGCATCAGTACTACAAATACATCAATAACTCAAAGTTCCTCAGATGAAGCTTTATTTAATAAAAGACCTTTAAATGATACTCCGATAATGAGTGCTTATGCTTCACCTTCTGGTACTCATGCATTTTCCCCTTTAGTTTTAAGTGAAGATGAGGATGAAGATGAAGATGAGGAATCTAAAACTTCAGATCAGATCAAGTTAGATAATGAAACTCAAAGCAATACTAATAGAAATAAATCAATCTCAATTCTTAAATCTCCAACTTCACCTGAAATCCCATTACCTAAATATAAAACAACTTTAGATATTCCTGGTCAAACTGCTTCAAAACAATCTCCTGATGGTTCAATTAGAAATACAAGTGAAAGAGTTGTCATTGTAATGATTGGTTTACCTGCTAGAGGTAAATCTTTTTTAAGTAATAAATTAGTTAGATATTTAAATTGGTTACAAATTAATGCTAGAATCTTTAATGTTGGTTCAACACGTCGTGCTAAATCTTCTGATATGGGACCTGAATCTTCTCCTTTACCTGATAAACCATTATCTAAAACTAATACTCCTGTTGGCTCAAATACTCCAACGCAACCTAGTGAAACTAGTCATATAACTCATGATGCTAATTTCTTTTCTCCTGATAATAAAGCTAGTATTGCATTACGTGAAGAATGGGCTAAAGAAACTTTAGAAAATTTATTGGATTATTTATTAGAAGGTGAAGGTGCAGTTGGTGTTTTTGATGCAACAAATTCAACAGTTGCAAGAAGAAAATGGGTTTTAGATACAATTAGAAAAAGATCAAAAGGTGAATTAAAAGTTTTGTTCTTGGAAAGTATTTGTAATGATAAAAATATAATTGATGATAATGTTCATTTAAAATTAAATGGTCCTGATTATAAAAATATGGATCCTGATGTTGCTTTAAATGATTTTGTTGGTAGATTGAAAAACTATGAAAAAGCTTATCAAACTATATCCCCTGAAGAAGAGGATCATAAAGATTTTCAATATATTCAAATGATTGATGTTGGTAGAAAGATGATTACTTGTAATATTAAAGGTTTTTTAGCTTCACAAATCATTTATTATTTCTTAAACTTCAATTTAACTGATAGAATGATATTCTTAACAAGACATGGTGAGTCTGTTGATAATGTTAAAGGTAGAATTGGTGGTGATGCGCCATTAACTAAAAGAGGTCATAAATTTTCAGAAGCTTTAGCTAAATTTATGGAGTTTAAAAAGGGAGAGTTTAGAGAAAGGCAATTAACTGAATTTAAAGAAAAATTTACATTAAAACATTATGAAAATCGTGAAAAAATCCCACCTGAAGAACCATCGTTTAGTGTTTTTTCATCAATGTTAAAAAGAAGTGTTGAAACTTCTGAACATTTTTCTGAATCTTTATTTGATGTTAAACAAATGAGAATGCTGGATGAATTAGGTGCTGGTAGATTTGATTCAATGACTTATGAAGAAATTCAACAACAGGCTCCTGAAGAGTTTTATTCAAGAATTCAAGATAAAATGTCTTATAGATATCCTGGTGTTGGTGGTGAATCTTACTTAGATGTTATTAATAGATTAAAACCATTAATTACAGAACTTGAAAGAACAAATAATCATTTGTTATTAATTACTCATAGAGTTGTTGCAAGAGTTTTATTAGCTTATTTTATGAATTTAAAAAGACAATCAATTGGTGATTTAGATGTTCCATTACATGTTGTTTATATGTTTGAGCCAAAACCTTTTGGTGTTGATTGGCATATGTATGAATTTGATGAAAAAACAAATTGGTTCAATGAAATTAAACCTGAAGACCTGGAAAATAGTACAAAAGTTAAACAAGTTGGTGTTACATTTAGAGAAAGAAAATATTCAGTTGTTCCAACTGCTCCAAAGAGACAATCTTCAAGTAATTATAATGCTAGTTATGGTGCTCAAGTTAGAGCTTCTTTATTGGGTACAATTGAATCTCCTCCGGATAGTGGTACATCAACTCCACAACTTGCTGTTGCTGGTGCTCATAATAGTGCACCTCCCACTACAGGTTCTGCTCGTAGTTCAAGATTCCCATTAGCTACTAGATCTGTTTATGAGAATATACATAAAGCTAGAGGTTTACCTCCAACTCATGGCAGTGGTAGAAGTCTTAGAAATGTTAGAGGATTTGCGTTTAAAAATAATAATCAAAGTCCTAAATTTCATCATCCAGTTCCTGTCAAAAATAATAAGTTTGAATCTGTTAAAATGAGTAAGTCTGAAGATGATGATAGTTTATCAAAGATACTAGATAAAAAATTAGCCGATTTATCTGATGGGACTTCTGATGAAGTTTGAAATTGTCTTCATGCGTTGGGTTTAATTTTTCTTTTCAATTAGTTATGAAGCTTGTGTTAATTCTTCTTTTTATTATTTAATTATTTATTTTTATTGTTATTATTATTATTATTACTTTAGTTTATTCTTGAAAAAAAGGTTTTTAGTTGGGTTTCTCTAGTTTTATTTTGTTTGTTGCATATTTGTTTTGTTTTTTATACTGCTCTTCATTACTAGCTTTTTTTATATATTTAGGTTCAGCTTGCTAGCTCTTGATTGACGTTCGTTTCTTAAAATTATTTATTTTATTATTGTATCAATCAATACCAGTTAATCAATAAATAGCGTGTAAAAAATACTGCTAATTCTGTGGAATCCACACGTTAATTTTCTGTTTTCTGTACACAGTCTATGCAAACATCTCCAATCTCTCTAGATATATCCTAAAAATGCATTTCTTAAATAACAGTACATATATGGTGGAACAACTAAAAGTATTCCTACACAAAGATGACTGGAGTTGATTATTGGATCAATCGAATTGATAACGAATTTACTGAATTAACTCGTGATGTTTCTTCAACAGATGAATCAAGTACAACTACTTCACACTCCGATTCCGATTCAGATTCAGATTCAGTTCCAAATTCAATTAAATCAAAAAATGAAGAATTTGAAACAGTCGATACAATCAGTACACTTAATGGAAATTTAACAACTGCTACAACTTATGGAGTTGATGAAATAATTAAAGATTATTTTATAACAAATAATGTGTTTAATTTAAAGGTCGATAATGCTAGTGATAAGACAAAACATGATTCTAATAAGAATAACAGTTTAGAGGATATATTTGAACTTAAAGAAATTGAATTTTTTAAAAAAACATCATTTAAATCTCCATTATTTTTTAAATTTGATCATGGCGAATTATTAAATGAAAGAGATGAATTCTTCAAATTATTTAGTTTTAAAATTTTAAATAATAATGAAATTCCATTAAATCCTAAAAATTTGATATCAAGTGATAATTATACTTCAACTTATGATCCTTATACAATCGGTGGTATTTTAAGATTTGTAATTGAAAATGATGAATATAGAAAAAATGGATATGGTAATATCTATCCATATTTTGAATTATGTTCTAAATTATCCAATTTTAGAGATTATTTAAATTGGTTTTTCAGAATTACTAATTTATTTATAATTTGTTTTATGGAAAAATCAGTTATTATTAATCAAAATGAAATTTTAATCATTACAAAATTTGATAAATTAAAATTAAAATCAAGTTATCCAGAATTGGTTTCTTCTTCTTTGAACATTTTTGAAAGTATTAGAAAACTTATAAAAGATTCATTAAATCATACTGATGCTAGTATTTCAGTTGTTGAAGTTATTAAAGAGATTTGTTATATGAAAGAAGATCGTTTGAGGGATAGATTTAGCTGGATACCAGATATTGTCGAGATTCGACACAAGTACTACCGTACTCTGTGCCTATTTCAGATTGGACATGACAATGACGAACTTGTGGAATACTAAATAAACCGTGTTTTGTGTAGTTTTAGTGTACTTAAACAGCAAAAGGGATCGTTTCAGTGCGCCACCACCGCCACAGCTCATTGCTCAAAAACGTTTAAACAGGTAAAAAAACTGAACTTTTTGCTAAGACAGCTAATTCGACAAGTCAGAACCCCCTCTCCCACTGCCGTCTTCTTAGTACCATCTCTTGCTTCTAGTGCTTTTGGTATACCCACTTGGAACTTCTTTTGGTAGTGTGTTTTTGCCTTCTAACCCAAAGAGCTTGTTTAGGGCAGTCGAATCTCATTTTAAATCTCAATCAAAACTATACAAACTCTACTACATCTTATCTTTCCAAACCTTCCACACAGCATTTTCATACAATACAATTCTGTTCTGTTCCTGATAACTAATATATATCCCAAAAATGTCGTCTAATCAGGTGGGCACATCATCCACTGTCGAAACTATCGAAATACAGCAAAATAATAAAGCAGCATCGGAAAGTAATAATCTTCTACAACAGCAGAGTTCTGATATCCCAAGCTTTAAAAAAACTAAATTTACTCCAAAGGCTCATTTAGCTCCAATTGAAACCAAGTCTGAATCATCTGAACAAATAATAGCAACAACTCCAGCTCCTAAATCAAAACTTTCATTAGCTTTCAAAAAAGCTACTGAAGAACAAACTTTTGTTGATCCTCTTGAATTACACTATACTGCTCATGAAGATGAGATTTTAAAAGAAGTTGACTCTAAATTGATCCATCATTTAAGTGCCGATGAACTAATACAAGGTGCAAAAGATCCTGACTCTAAAGGTAAATATGTTCCTCAACCATCACTTAATCCTTCAACTATTACTGCAGTTAAAAAACTTTCAATTTCGGATCCAGATTCTCATAAATCTTATATTGAACAAGCAATAAAAAACAATTCCATTCTTAATGGTAATGATAATAATACTCCAGTAAAATCTTTATCAGATGATGATTTAATAAGTGATGATGAAATTTTAGATTCTGATGAAGAAATTGATCCAAATAATGAAGAAGATCAAGATGATTATGTTGCAGGAGGTTATCATCCTGCTTACATAGGTGAATTTTATAAAGATAAGAAATATGTTTTAGTTAGAAAATTAGGTTGGGGACATTTTTCAACTGTTTGGTTAGCTAAAGATGTACAAGAGAATAAACATGTTGCAATGAAAATTGTTAGAAGTGCTAAAAGTTATAGAGAAACAGCCATTGATGAAATCAAATTATTATCAAAGATAAATCATACTGACCCGGAACATCCTGGCCATACACATTTAATCAAATTGTTGGATTATTTTGATCATCATGGTGAAAATGGTGTTCATATTTGTATGGTTTTTGAAGTTTTAGGAGAAAATATGTTAAGTTTAATAAGAAGATATAAACACAGAGGTATGCCTATCAAGTTTGTTAAACAAATTGCAAAGCAAATCTTACTTGCAATTGATTTTTTACATAGACAGTGTGGTATTATTCATACAGATATTAAACCTGAAAATATATTATTAGAAATTGAAGATGTTGAAAAATTAGTTACTTATTTAGAAGAATCACAAAAAGAACGTAGAATGTTGAGAAGAGTTTCAAGTAAGATTCAAAATGGAACTTATGATCCTGTTACTGATTCTCCAATTGCTTTAACTCAAGATAATATTCCATTTAGAAAAAGTAGACATGCAAGACGTCAAACATTAATTACTGGTTCTCAACCATTACCATCTCCATTAAGATCAAGATCTAATTCTTTTTATCAATCACCTTTCCATAAATCTGCATTACTTAATAGTGTTAGTAATACATTTGCAGGTGATTCACCATTAAGAAATGGGTTTGGACCTAATGATTCACCTGTTACAACTAAACAATCATTTCAAGATATTCAAACATTAATGAGACAAAATACAAATAACGAAAAGACTCTTTTTTCAGTGGATCCACCAAGAGAAGATGAAATTCAAGAAGATGATATAATTAAAGTTAAAATAGCTGATTTAGGTAATGCATGTTGGGTGTATCGTCATTTTACAGATGATATTCAAACAAGACAATATAGATCACCTGAAGTTATATTGGGAGCTGGTTTTGGTTGTGGAGCTGATATGTGGAGTGTTGGTTGTTTAATATTTGAATTATTAACTGGTGATTTCTTATTTGATCCAACTGAAGGTCCAACATTTTCTAAAAATGATGATCATTTAGCTCAAGTTATTGAATTAGTTGGTCCAATACCCAAAAGAATAATTGAACAAGGTTATCATGGTAAAAGATTTTTCCATTCAGATTATAAAACTTTAAGACATATTAAAAATTTAAAACCTTGGCCTTTAGAAAATGTTTTAATGGAAAAATATAAATTTAGTGAAACTGATTCAAAAGAAATTAATGATTTTTTGCAAGGGATGTTAATTACAGATCCAAAATTAAGATTAGATGCTGCTGGTTTATCTAATCATTATTGGTTAAATGATTCAAATGTTGAAGGTTTTATTGATAGAGAACCTGGTACAAGGGGTGAAGATATAGGACCTGCTTGGTATAGAGAGATAAGAAAACGTAGTGAAAAGCATTCATGATTTTTCAATGATTTGGACTTTTTAAACTTTTTATCAATGTTAAATTGGTTTGTATTATAACAAAATTAATTCATTTTGCTTTATTTTTTATGTTTAGTGTACTGTATTTTTTTATTTCTTTTTATTTTTATTTTTAATTATTCAGTTTTGTATTTTCTTGTTGTTAAGTTAATACTGTTTGGTTTACTTTGCTCTTTTCATCTCTATATTTTTCATTGCCTTCATTGTTCTTGTTTGAGTTTTTGCTAATAATTTTATTTTTGCATGTTATTATTACTTTTATAAATATCTCTATTATTTTTTTATTAAAGAAAAATTGTATTATTTTAAAGAAAAGATGTTTATTTATAAAAATTATAAAGTAAAAGCAGATAAAGTATTTATTGATAAATAAAACAAAAGATCTAGGATAAATATCTAATATATCTAATATATCTAAAAAATTATAGGTAGTCTATTCACTTCTAACAGCCTTAATAACAATTGGAATCATACCAGCAGTTGGGATTGAAAAAGGTCTATGACCAAGAGCAGTTATAATAGCTCTAATTTCACCAGCATGAGAAGCTGTATAAATAATTTCATCATTAGGATATTCAGAAAATAATTGTTGGAAAAAAGCATCAGCTCTTAAAGATTGTTCAGGTAATGATTCTCTCCAATCATCTTTATAATAAATATCTTCTTCAGGGAATCCATCTTCAATTTTAAAACCAAATTCTGAAGTTCTTTCAGTAATTATCTTTTTAGTTGATCTTTTATCACATAAATGTTCACCAATTGTTTCTCTTAAATTTTCAGTTATTAAAGGATATTTTCTTTCTTTACCTAATAGTTTTGATTCATCTTCACCATTTTTACATATTGCAATATCTAACCAAGTTCTAATTAATGTAGTACAAGATCTAGTAAACGGACTACTAAAGAATTTATTAGGAATTGGAGCACCTTTTTCTTTAATTTGATGTTTCCAAACTTTATTTAATAAATCAGCTTGTTTTTCACCAACTTCAGGTGTTAAGAATGGATCAGGACCCCAAATCCATTCTTCTTTTGTACCATCATCTAAAGTAACAGTAGTACCTTCAATTAAAGACCATTTCTTATTCCATTCATCAACACCAAATTTCATGACAGCTTTATTATGAACACCTTGACCATGACGAGCACAAAAAACCAATTTATAAGATTCATTATTATTTGAATTTTGATTTAATTCATGTAAATCATTAATTAAATTTAACCAAGAAGATTTATTTAAACCAAAATCTTGTGAAATAAAATCAAATTTAGAATCATCTGTATTTAAATCTGATTGTTTAAAAAAACCTTGAACAACTTCAAATTTATATGGTCTTAATAATTTATTAGTTTTTGGATCTCTTTCTTTTCTTTTCTCAATAATTAATTTATTATAAACATCAACTTGATCCATTTTTGAATGAGCATCTTCGACATCACATTCGTTAACCTTGATCAGGTCCAAATCTAAATCGATAGTCATTTTGAGCTGATAATCTTGATAATCCAGGAAAAGAAAGAAGCAATAAACAGGTGTAAATCAGTTAAATAAAACACCACATGTCGTGTTACGTAATTCCGCGCTTCTCCGCTCAGTCACGTGCGCTGTCCACGTGCAGCACAGCCTCGCCCAGCGCTGTTTTCGGCAAAGTGTAAACAAGACGATTTCAGCAAATTCACAACACTTCACTTTCCACAAAACTGTCCTTTCTCTTACTCCTACTCTTCTCCACCCCATTCTCACACCATAGGTCACACTCACCAGCCATGTCTTTCTTACAGAACCACTTCAACCCCTCTGCCATACCTACAATCAGATCAACTAGAGCTTTCAAAAGAAATCCTGATTCACAACCTTCTTCCCCTTCTAAACAACAATATTACTATCAACAACAATCTTCTAATACTCAGCAGGTAGGAAACCATAAAGATATACGTACATATGCTGAACAAACTCTTGGTTCTGGTTCTGCTTTAGCTCAAGCTGTTAAATTACCAAAAGATGAAGATATAAATGAATGGCTTGCAGTTCATGTTGTTGATTTTTATAATCAAATTAATATGTTATATGGTACAATTACTGAATTTTGTTCTCCATCAACTTGTCCAAGAATGATTGCAACTCAAGAATATGAATATCTATGGCAAGATCCAATGAATAGAAATGGTAAACAACCAATTTCAATGTCTGCACCAGGTTATGTTGAATCATTAATGGTTTGGATTCAAGGATTTTTAGATGATGATACTATTTTCCCAACTAAGATGGGTGTTCCATTTCCAAAACAATTTCCTGCTTTAGTTAGAACTATAATGAAAAGATTATTTAGAGTTTATGCACATATTTATTGTCATCATTTTGATGAAATTAATGAATTAGGATTACAAACACATTTAAATACTTCATTAAAACATTTTGTTTTATTTTGCAATGAATTTAATTTATTAACACATAATGATTATGGTCCATTAGATGAATTAGTTATTAAAATGACTGAAGATAATTCTAAATAGATTATTTTTTTTTTCTACTTAATATTTGTATTATTCAAGTTTATTTAATTCGTTCGTTCATTTATAACTGTTTCTAGATGCTTTTTGTATGTATGTGTGTGTGCATGTGTGTTTAATGATTTTTTACTATTATAATACCCTTGGGGAAATTCAACATACCATATGACTTTATTTTGCTTTTCATAATTTTCATTTTCTTATATTTTATCTTATCTCTAGTTAATTGCATTTATTATTATTACTTATTGAATTATATACCGTAAATTAAGTAAAGTAAATAATTGATTCACCATTTCAACATATCTTTTTTTAAAGGAGCGTAGCTACCTACAGTAGTTAGATTATAGCTCAACGCGCAGTATAAAAGCAGCTCAATCTGCTGTTTTTTTAAAATTCTTCTTTTGCCTTCTCTTTCTTTATCTACTCACAACATCTACACATCGTCATGTACAACTGACTCATTACCTATTCCATTAGGTTGTTTACTTGCTAGTTATTCATTTATCTGGTACATTACTTCAATTTATACGGATATTACGTGTTTGTGTTTTCATGTTGGTCCAACAACATATATAAATCATTTGAAAGCTATAAGTATTTTTTTACCGTTTGTTCTCAAAGCCAAATCATCGAAAACACCTTTCTCCATCAAGCCCTTTTCCAAGTCCTCGTCAAATGATTTAGTTGATGGATTCCTAGACTGTCACGTGTTGAAGGTCTGGTGCCATGACCAGTAAGTACTTCGAGCTTTCTAACATTAATAATATTAAGTGGACCAGATTTATCAACTTTTTCTTTCGGATCAGGAACATCACGAACAACAGGTTCATCAAGAACAGAACCTGATTTAAGACCAGTAACACCAGTAGTAACAACATGTTCATCAAGACCAGGGCCTTATTTAAGAACAGGACCAGATTCAGTAACAACAGATTCGGTGATACTACCAGCACTAATATTCCCCATTTGTTCTTGAGCAATTGCTAATGCATTAGATTGAAGAGTTAACCGATCCATAGCTAGGTTCACCCCTTGTTTAATTTGAGCTTCAAACATTTCATGTTCAGATATTTGTTTAGTTACAGCATTCTTCCTTTCTACACATGAAATAGTTGTCAGTTTTCCAGAATTATTATTGCTGGGGAGCAAATCACAGAACCAACATGTATCATTATTAACTTAATATTTCTGGTCATAATGCAATCAAACCAAACTGATGAACCATCATATTTTGCTGAAGTTATTGATAAACCACCAGCTTATTGCCCAACTGAAGACGAAAATATTAAGAGAAAATTCTTACTTTGTTATGATGGGAATACTACAGGTCAACTGTTCAATACATGTTTATCGAAATCAGAGGAAGTCAAACTTAGATTTCCTGCTTTATTTGATCAAAGAGATTAGTATTGCCGTTTATATAGACTTTATTTATTTGGATTTTCATAGCTATCATTTTCTTATATTTTATCTTATCTCTAGTTAATTGCATTTATTATTACTTATTGAAATATATACCGTATATAAGTAAAGTAAATAATTGATTATAACCATATTTCAAAATTACAAAAGATCAGCGAATTAATTTCATCTTTTAAATCTTCAATTGGCCCAATGATTTTTGAATATTTTTTTTTGAAAAATCTAGCCATATGTATTATTTACATTTATAAAATTTTAATATTAAGTCTGTGTATCAAGTCTGTGTGTTAATTGAGTAGAAATTACTTTGAAATCTACGTATGATAATCTAGTTTAAGGAAAAACTCGATCGCTCGCCATACATACTTAACAAATTTGTTCATACATAGTTTTTCAACACATATACTCTACCATCTATTCAGATCACCTGTATCACCTGCCGGTGGTTCATATGATGATGATACTACACATGAAAGAGTTGTCAACTTGTCATGCAGCTTTCCTATAGAATTAAATGCCCTAGTCGAATTATTGTATTGCTGGGAGCAGATTTTTGTTCTGTTACAACTTATATATATTTATCACTAAAAATCCAAAAATCACAAGTTCTTTCATCTGCAACTGCATGTATCAAAAATTTCTATAGTCATAATGCAGTCAAATCAAACTGATGAACCATCATATTTTGAAAATACAGCTAGAGATTATTTACCACCTTATTCTGTAACTGAAGATATTGATAAACCACCAGCTTATTGTCCAACTGAAGAGAAAAATATTATTAGAAAATTGTTATATTGTTATGATCAAGATACTACAGTTCAACTGTTCGATGCATGTTCATTGAGCTCAGAAGAATTCAAGTTAAGATTTCCTGTTTTATTTGATCAAAGAGATGAATATTACCGCTTAAATGCATTAGATGTATTACTTGCAGATGAGTTGAGAATTGACCCAATGTATGTTAACATCAAAAAATCTTTCGAAATGTTGACAATAAAAAGTTTTTTAAGATTATCTTCATTGCCACAGGATAATTTTTTTTCTAAAAAATATCCTGAGATTGAAAAACCTAGAATTCGTTTTTTAAAATTATGCATGTTGATTACTGGTCACATATTTATTCAAGCTAATTGTATTGGAGGGAATTTTCCAAAAAGTTTAAAGCAAATTAAAATTTATGATGAAGAAGAGGAAGAAATGATGTATAAGGAATTTGGTACAACACTATATTGGAGTCAAATAAATACTGCAATGAAAAAGGGGTTCGAACATGAGATGTATGGTATTGAAGATCTGGTTGGTCCAGTAACTCAATTTTGTGTAATGCCAGAAAACGAAATAAAATATTTTTGGTTGAAGAGTCTACGGAATGAATTTTATAGACATCTGTGTCTTTTTGATCTTCTACTACGTCCAAAAGAAGAATATTAAAATTTCAGCATCAAAATTAATGAGGCTCTAATTGTCTTTGGTTCTAAGAAATGACTTTATTTATTTGGATTTTCATAACTATTATTTTCTTATATTAATTGCATTCGTATTATAATTAAAGTATATCGTATAAGTAAATAATTAATCACCATTCCAAAATTCCAAATGATCAGCTATAATTTCATCTTTTAAATCATCAATTGGTCCAATAACTTGTATATCTTTTTGTCCATGTTTTAAAACCTCTTTACAAGATAAATTAAAAGTCATATTTTCTTTATCATTACCAGTTAAATTTAATAAAATTTGTTCATTTAAACCATAAATAATTCTACCAATATTACACCAATAAATTGAACCAGTACACATAACACAAGGTTCAAAATTTGTATATAAAGTACATTTCCAAAGAAACTCAGGTGAATAATTATTGAATGCTTGATGGCATAATGTTGATTCAGCATGATTTAAAGTATCAATATTACCTTGTTGAATTAATAATTCTTCATTATCTGGCCCAATTAATATACAACCAAATGGATGCTTGTTCAGTTGTACTTTGACTCTATTGGCTATCTCAACTGTCTTTAGCAGATGCTTTCTGACCTGAGTTGGGGTTGGTAGAGGTGATCTCTGTGGAAATATACTTGTGTTACTCATTGTAGAAGAAGAGTTATCTTTAAAAAAAACGCGATCAAAATCAAAATCAAAAAAGTAAACAGTAAAGAGTAAATAAAGGAATAAGGATTACAAGGGCACAACAACGTCAAACACAAGTCAACACAGAACATGCTCAACCTGAACACTCCCTTCAAGCCTCCTAGAAGCTGGTCCTCGGGGAGCCTGAAAAGACCAGGTGAAAACTCCTCTGCTGGCTCTGATTCCTCAAGGCAAAAAACTGAAAACATCAGATCAACTGGAACTTACGCTGTTCTATATAGAAAGAAAACACAGAAGAAACACAAGATATGGGATGGTGATGGCACCTTACAACTAAACACAGTCACAGATAAAGCAATACTTAGAAATGAAGATGGTGAATTGATTGGTAAAATCTCTAATGCTAGTAAACTTATTAATAAAGGTATTTTCAGTTGTGGAAATTTTGATTATGAATTAGAAGATGAAATTAAAGATATTAAAATGCAATTAAATCGTCCTACAACATTAAGTAAACCAACTATATCAAATTCTAAGTTTGTTAGCCCATTAATGAATAAACCAATAAATGTTCCAACACCTTCTCCTATAAGTTCAATTAAACCAACAGCTTCAAGAAATTCTTCTTCTTCTTCTTCCTCTTCTTCTTCTAATTCAGAAAATGAATGTAATATTAAACTTCCTAAGAAAGAAACTATATCCAATAAACCTTTTCAAGCACCTTTCAAATCATCTACTAATATAATTGGGAGACCACTTAAAAAGAAATCTGCTTCTGAACCATTATATGATATAACTGCTAAAAATGCTTTAATATTACCAAAACCACCTTCTTCTAAGAATATTGATATTAATGATATAAAAGATGTTATTGTTGATCCAATGATTTCTTCAAAACTTAGACAACATCAAAGAGAAGGTGTTGAATTTTTATATGAATGTGTTATGGGTTATAAAGATTATAAAGGAAATGGTGCAATATTAGCTGATGATATGGGTTTAGGTAAAACTTTACAAACAGTTACATTAATTTGGACTTTAAGTCGACAAAATTATTTAATTGGTAGACCACCAATTGCAACTAAAACATTAATTTGTTGTCCTGTTAGTTTAGTTAAAAATTGGCAACGTGAATTTAAAAAATGGTTAGGTGATAAAATTAGAGTTTTAACTATTGGTCAAAGTAAATATTCAAATGAAGATCAAGATATTACATGTTTTGCTAATTCAAGAGTTTATCAAGTTATGATTATTGGTTATGAAAAAATGCAAAAAAAATCTAGTTTAATTAAAGATGTTGGTTTTGATTTAGTTATTTGTGATGAAGGTCATAGATTAAAAAATAGTTCTAATAAAGTTATGCAAGCTTTAGAAAGTTTAAATATTAAAAAAAGAATTGTATTATCTGGTACTCCAATTCAAAATGATTTAAATGAATTTTATAATATAATTAATTTTATTAATCCAATGGTTTTAGGTGAATTTAAAGAATTTCAAAAAGATTTTATGAAACCAATTTTAAAAGCAAGAGATCCAAGTTGTACTAATCCAACAACAATTAAATATGGTAAAAAGAAATCTGATGAATTAATTAAATTAACTCAATTATTTATATTAAGAAGAACAAATGAAGAATTAATTAAATATTTACCTAAAAGATCTGATTATATTTTATTTGCTCCACCAACAAATTTACAAATTCAATTATTTAAAGCTGTTACAGATACTAAAAAATTTGATTTTATAACTGAAAATAATGATAAAAAAGAATCTTTACCATTAATTCAAACTTTTAGAAAAGCATGTAATTCTCCTTCATTATTAAAAGATGATAATTATTTTTTAAATATTTGTGGTAAAAAAGATGATATTGCATTTCAAAATGGTTTATCAAAAAAATTAAAAAGTGGTAAAATTAATTTACTGATTAAATTATTATCAAATATATCTCAATTTACTAATGAAAAAGTTGTTATAATTTCAAACTTTACTCAAACTTTAGATATAATACAAAAATTATTAGATACAATGCAATTAACTAGTTTAAGATTAGATGGTAGTACTGATGGTAAAGAACGTGATAAAATAGTTAATACATTTAATAAAACTTCAAGAGATGATTATTTTATTTTTCTTTTAAGTTCAAAAGCAGGTGGATGTGGATTAAATTTAATTGGTGCATCAAGATTAATTTTACTTGATAATGATTGGAATCCATCAACTGATTTACAAGCAATGGCTAGAATTCATAGAGATGGACAAAAAAATAATTGTTTTGTTTATAGATTAATGACTTCTGGTTGTATTGATGAAAAAATTTTACAAAGACAATTAGTTAAAACTAATTTAAGTAATAAATTTTTAGATAATGCAAGTGATTCAAATGATGATTATTTTGATTATACTGATTTAAAAGATTTATTTACAATTGGTGAAAATCTTAAATGTAATACACATGATTTAATGAATTGTGATTGTAATGGTGATGGTGAACCATTAATTTTTGAAGATTTAGAAGATTTAGATGAAGATGAAAATGATGGAGATGATAATTTAGATGATAAAAAGACTCCAAGTTTTATGTCTGCTTTAAATTATTCACAAAACTTTAATGATATTGATGAAAGTAATTCCAAGAGACAAAAACAAATTAAACGTTGTTTAACTGGTTATCGTCATCTAGATCCATATAGAGATCATGATATTAATTGTGATGATAAGATTATAAATGAATTGATTGCAGAACAAAAATTCATGAATGATTCTAAACATACTTTTCTTAACTATGCATTTGGAAAATATTAATTTTTGTATAATTACTTTGTATTTTTAATATGATACAAAATTAATAGTTTAATAATTTAATTCCATCTTTAGTAAAATAGTGTACAGTCTGTGTACTGTACTGTACGTCCATGCCATGAACTTAGTTTGTAAATAAATAAATTAAGATTAAAAAGATCTATCTACTAAGAATTAAAAGTATAAAATTATTTATTTATTTTCCACCACTTAATTTTTTCATTCTAGCTTCAGCAGCTCTTGCTCTTTGTTCTCTCATAACTCTCATTTTTTGTTCAGGGGTTAAAGAATTTAAATTTTGTTCTTCAGTTTTTTTAGGAATTAAATTATTTGAAATTGTTTTACCTTTACCATAATTTTTAATTCTACGTTCTTCTTGTTCTTTTTTAAAATTTTCTAATTCTTTTTCATGTAATAATTTGATTTCATTTGAATGTTTTTCAATTTCTAACTTTTTTAAATTTTCAACTTCTTCTTTAGTCCTTGAATTTTCAACTTTAGCTTCATTAATCCAATCACAGTATGATTCACCTAACTTATTTCTAACTATTTCAAATGTATATGTTGTTTGTTGATCATGTACTATTTCTGCAGCTACTTTACCATGTTTATTTTTTATCGTTGGATCAGCTTTTAAATTATTTAATAAAATTTGAATCATATGATTTAAGCCTTGATGAGATGCATAATGTAACATAGTTGGTGTATTATAGTATTCAGATTCAGGTGATAATAATATGTTAACATCAATTTTATTCTTTTTAATAAATGAAACTAAAGCAGGAGCTTTTGATTTTTTTAATAATGAAATTAATTCATCTGTAATTTTTATGTTTGGATCAGTAGAAATATTGCTATTGTTATTATTAATATTATTATGAGGTTGCTTTCTTGATTTTTCTAATAATTCCTTTTGTCTTTCTTGTTTATCTATAATATTTTTATTTGATGATGGTATATCTTGAATTTTTAAATAATTTAATTCAATCCAAGCTCTTTTTAACTCACTTGTAGTAGGTCTTTTGGTAGTAAATGGGAAAAATTTAACTCTTTTATCATTATTTGGAATTGGTGCATCTGGATAACCAACTAAAGTTTTATGACTTGTTGGTCCATTTGCTTTAATAAAAATATTCGAACAATTGTCTAAATCAGGTTTCCATAATTTTAATAACTCTCTAACTTCTTGTTGTAACGCTTGTTCATTATATCTTCTTAAATTAGAACCAGCAGAATTGGCTTTACCCTTTGCATTATCCATTGCACTTTGAGCACCACCTTGTTTTCTTCTAGTTGTATATCTATGGAAAGTTTTATGTTCTATTAATTTAACTGATTGTAATTGTAATTCTTGTGGTGTTCCTTGATTACCTTTAGTTATCACTGGTTGATGAGATATTATAGCACCAGCAAAATGACCTCCACCAATCATAAATAGAGCAGACATTTCAGATTTAATTTTAGGTTTATCATTTGAAGAATTCAATTTTTGAATATATGAAATTGGATCTGATTTTGTTGTTGTTGCTTCTAATGTAGTTTTATATGCAGCAAAACATTTTCCATCTGGTAATAAATTTGATCTAAATAAGATAAATGGAGATTTAGTATTTAAAAAACTAATTGATGATTGGAAATTGTCATCTTCTGATATTGAATCTAATCTAGTATCTCTCTTATATAAATCTTCTTCATCATCTGAGGACATATCAGAACCTGATATACTTAAATTATCCATTTGTTGTTCAAACTCTTCTTCAGTTAAAGGTTTTGACCCAGTTGAAACTCTTTTTTTATTATATCTTTCAAAATCATTTAATTTTTCATCATTTTGATTGGATTCAGGTTTAGGAATTCTTGGGGTTGGAAGAACAGGTTTTTGATCAATTATTTGTAAATTTTCTAAAGTAAGTGGTTTACTTTTATTGAAATCATCTTTTGATTTTTCTTCAAATGTTAAAGAATCAAAATACATCAACTGTAAGCTTTCCAACACTTCATTGTTCAAATTACGAACATATAAGTCTCCAAACTGTAGTGACTGCTGTTTTTTCGACATGATTTGGGTGTTTTCAAGGAAAAAGAGGTATGACTGATTGCCACTGAAAAATCGAACTCTCATTTCAGAGCCCGTTTTTTTTAAAGATTAATTTCTAATATACAGAGTTTACTAACAATTTAATACACATTATTCATTCATCTCTAGGTCTTCGCCAGTGATTCCATCATCGTCTTCATCCTCGTCATCGTCTAAGTAGCTAACACTTTCACTTTCAGTGTATTCATCGATTAATTTCTTTAAAACTTCTCTACTTTCATGGAATTCTTCCATTATATCTCCATGCTCAGATTCATAATCTGATTTATTAACATAATTGTTTAAAAATGCATTTCTATTCATCAATTGATCATATTCAACTGTTATTTTTTTGAATAATTTTAAAACTGAAGTAGAATTAGCTAACATTAATCCACTAACTTGTGATTTTTTTGCAGTATTTAAATAAGGTGATTTAGTTCCTGGTGCAAGATGAATAGTTGATGAACTCCAAGGAACATAATTAATTCTTGTTCTTGCTTTTATTAATGCTTTTTGAACTTCTGATTGATCCAGTTCACCAATTATTATATCTAAAACAGATAAATTTAAACCTTCATCACTTGAAGTACACATTCTTAAATTTTTATTTAATAATTCCAGTATCACATCATATGCATTTGATCTTCTAACTTCTCTAGCATTACTTGCAACATAATCAGATAAAAATGGAGTATAACTTGGAGTTAAGAAATGTAAATCTGGAGTGGGTATCAAAGTTGAAAAAATAGAAGTTAATGAATTATAAGAGTAATTAGGGAATCTCAAAGTATTTGTAGCTGCAGACATAACAGTTGATATTAATTTATTAGTTTCTTTATAAGAAGGTGAATCAACTTGTAAATTTTGAGCAGCAATAGACATTAATGAATTATTATCAAAAACTATATTACAATCTGAATTTTGTATTAATCTTTTTAAAGTTAAAACAGTATTATATGGTTGAACGACAACTTCAGATGCACCAAATACGGAATATGTTTGAATTAATTTTTTACCAAAACCATCAGATAAAGTTTCTAATAAAAGTGAACCAAAACCTGAACCAGTACCACCAGCAACAGAATGAATTAATTGAAATCCTTCAAAGTTATCACAGTTATCGATTTCTCTGCTAATCATATCCATGATTGCTTCTTTATGTTTATAGCCATGAGAATAACCTTCAGCCCATTTATTACCAGCACCACCACCATCTGCAGATATATAAATATTTTTTGGATTAAATAAGTTTTGATTTCTAGTTGTTATACCACCAATGACTCTTGGCTCTAAATCTATTAATATTGAACGTGGACTAAATTTATTATTATCTAATTCTTGAAAAAATATATTAGAATAATCATCTCTATCAATGTTATTAAAATTTGGATTCAATGTACCATCATTTAAGATACCATGTTCAGAACATATTTGAGACCAGAATTCTTCACCTATTTGATTACCACATTGACCGGCTTGCAAAGTGATAATTTCTCCAGGCATTCTAATTGGAGATATTGGTGTTCTGTTAAGGAATTTGGTAAAACTAGTAAAACTAGTAAAACACGTAAATAAATTGGAGACGAAAAAACAACAAACGGCGCGGCGCAGTAAACTGGCTAGTGTGGCGCATTGCGACAGCTAAAATGTTGTGGTGCACGGGTGCTCTTATCTCATTTCCATTTTCAAAAATTTGATCCAGATTTTATTTTATTTGCAGTGTAATTAGTCATGTAGACGGGCTTTGGTTTCAACTGCAGATGGTAAAGCAAGCTGTATAAATTCTATAAATTCACCCAAAATCCTCCTGTTTTATGGTTCTCTAGATCATTTCCTGTTAATTAAACTAAAACAATTGCAATGACTTCAATTAAGCAAAGAAATAATACATCTAATCCTGCGGTAGAAAGCATTGAACTAGAATTAGATCCTGCTACCAACAACGAACCTGATACTCCAACTAATCATAGCTTCAATTTTCCAACTACAACTGCTACAACTCATTCATATTTTACAACTAATGCTGCTAATCAAGATTTAGTTGAAGAAGATGGTTTTGAATATGATAAAGGTCACTTTATGATTGTTATTGGTTCAATGATTGGTTTAATGCCTGCTTGGGGGATCACTTCTGCTTGTGGTATCTTACAATCTTATGTTGGTGCTCATCAATTAGCTGATTCTCAAGCTTCAACTTATTCATGGATTTTTGCAATTTATAATTTATTTACAATGGGTGGGTCTTTATTTTTAGGTCCAATTTTTGATCAATATGGTGTTAGACCTTTATTAATTACTGGTACTCTTTTGATGACTGGTGGTTTAATTGCAACTTCTTTTTGTTATGAAACTTATCAATTTGTTTTGAGTTTTGGGTTCTTGGTTGGTATTGGTTCTGGTTGTGTTATTTCTGCTTTAGTTGCTGTTATTAATCATTATTATATTAAAAAAATTGGTCTAATGCAAGGTATTAGTGAATTAGGGGGTAGTCTCGGAGGCACTATAATTCCGTTATTCTTAAGAAAACTTTATGTTCAGGTGGGTTGGGGTTGGGCAACAAGAGTTTTAGCATTATTTACATTAGTTTGTCTTTTAATTTCATTATTCATTGTTGTTGATAGAACTGAACAATTAAATAAAGATAAACCAAAAGAATCAATTTGGAAACATATTACTAAAAATATTGATCTTTCTCAATTAAAAGATAAAGTTTTTGTTGCTTTAATAGTTTCTTGTGTTTTACTAGAAGGTTCATTAATTTGTGTTTTAACTTATTTACCTTCATTTGCTATAGCTGAAGGTATTTCTGAAAGTGCTTCATTTTTAATGATTACAATATTTGGTGTTTCTGGTTTATTTGGCCATGTTATACCTTCTTTAATTGCTGATTATTTTGGTAGATTAAATATGTTAACTTTAATGGGTCTTTTTATGTTTATTTCAACATTTGCCTTATGGTTACCTGCTCAATATTATCCAAATAAATTATTAGGTCTATATTTCTTTGCTATTATTTATGGTTTTTTCGTTGCTGCAAGTTATTCTTTAGTTCCTGCTGTTATTGGTCAATTATCTAGAGTTGAAGATGCTGGTAAACGATTTGGATTAATTTATGGATTTGTTGCAGTTTTTGATATGGCTGTTTTACCAATTGCTGGTGCAATTTTAGGATCAGAAGATATGGTTGGTTATTCTCATATGATTATCTTTTCTGGTGTTATTTGTGCTGCTTCTGTTGTAGCTATGATAATTTTAAAATATCTTATTAATCCAAAATTATTCATTTCTGTTTAAATATATATGATTCTTTTTAATCGCTTATGACTGACTATAACTGAAAACAATAAAATAAGTAGAAAGCACACAAATTCAATTAAGTGCGCGCTTTTCTCCATTTGGAAGAAAAATCGATAACAGTCCAGGAAACAGGAAACCTTTCTAACACTCTCTTCTTTTAATCGAACTAATCAAATCGAAAAACTAGAATGAATCAATTAATGGATGAATTATACAAACTAGCAGAAGATGCCATTTTGAAGCCATCTCTTCAGTTGGATTTTTCTAAACTTCAATCCCCTCTAACCTCAGAGGATTATAATCTTATCAAATTAAGCTGAAATTAGTTCAAAAATTGCTGAATTTACACGTAATCACAAATTTGGTTATATTGGGGTCCAATCTTGAGTCGTGTTGATATTAATGTTCAAATAGGGTAATTGCTGTTTATATTTTGAAAGTATTGTGTTTGATTAGGTTTTGTTTCTGTATTTGTTTTGATTTGGTTATTTAAAAAGGAATCTCGGTGTCTCTTAAAAGTTTATGTATTTATTTGTAATTTTGTATTTATTTTAGTGTGTGTTAGTTAATTGGTAATATTTGTAATTTTTGGATTGATAAATGTAGATAATATGACTCGATTACAAGTTCAAGATTTTATGAAATACAATAACTTATTTAACTATAAAAAATAATAATAATGCAATAATAAAAACAGTAAACCAAGGTATAAAATAAAATAAAAAAAAAAGCGACACGTCTATATTATAAACAAAAAGCAAAATGAAGTAAATAATTGTAGGAAATAAAATAGCTAGGTAAACAAAAAAGGAAGCTTCTTGCTAATTAATATGGTATCTATAATTGTTGTTGTTGTTGCTCTTCTTCAGTATTTCCTCCTGTATATTCTTCATCATCACTTTCCATTATAAATTGGTCTTCAACATTACCTAATTCAATATCTCTTTCAGTATTATTTCCAACAGGAACATAATTTGCATTATTATTGTATCCTAATTTATTCAACACCGATCCTAGCATAGATTTATTGGTATTGGTCTTGTTATTATTATCACTTGATTCGTTAATACCTGATATTTGTGAATCTTCTTCTTCTTCTTCTGAATCATCGAACCAATGAACTCTTTTCTTTTTTCTTGAATTATTTGATGAATTTGATAAAAATGATGATTTAGATGGATAATTACCTGTGTACGCTTTATAACAATAAAAGAAAATAGCAGCTAGTATAATAATCAGGATAAATTCAAAAAAGTAAAATGATAATCCATGTTTCTTTTCAGTAGGCTCTTCAGATTCTTCTTCTGCTTCTGATTTATGTGAATCATTTGTTGTTGTTGATTTGGTGTAATAAGAATCATCAGTTTCATAATCATAAACTGGAGTCATGAATTTTGATCCAATCAATTTAGTATCTGGAATCATTATATCTAATAACCCTCTTGAAACTTCAGGTAGATCATAAGGAACCATATGAGAAGAATCAAAAATTTTAACATAGGTTAAATTATATTCAACACGGATTTCACCAACTTGAGAATCATCATAATACCAACCAACAGTTTCCGTATTATTAGAAAATCCAAATTGATTATCAGCGATCTTCAATTCTTGAATCATATTTTCAGTACCTAAATAATTACAAATAATATCTTTATCTCCATTAAATAACATAATTGGAAGTTGTTTTAATAAACTAGGTAAAAGTTCAAATGATCTTTTAGAAGTTGGACGGAAATGACGTGAGACTGAATTATCACATTCTGACCAAACTTTAGTATTTTTCAAATTTAATTCTTTTTGAACTTCAGGTAAATTTAAAAATGGAGTAACAGTAACTAAATCTTCAGGCCAATTTGAACCACAAGCTGGATAATAATCTGTTTTTCTATAATCATACATATTTAAACAATAACGTTCATCACCTTTACGTTCCATTAATGCCCTTAAAACAGTATCTAAAATTCTATTACAAGAATCTCTTTCAAATGAAGTATCATCTTTATTCTCAATAGCTTGTTGACATTTTTCGTGACTTTTTAAAACCCTTGAAAATTGTGAATTATCTTTATCAAGTAATCCATTATTCATAAAGAATGGAACATATGACAACGATTGAATATCAGGTTCAATCCAACCATTACCAATTAATAATCCTTGTAAATCAACATTAAAACCATTATTTTTAGCATTTTCTTTTAAAATGTAATCAGCAAAATAAGGAATAAATTGACCAGCATATGATTCACCTGCAATATATATTTTTCTTGGTGCATCTTTTGGAAATAATTTAAAATAATTCTTTAAAAATGAAACAAAATGTTCAGCAGCTTCAGTTAATTCATTATCATAAACATCTGTATAAGAAAGTCCAGTTCCACCAGGTTGATCAACAAATAATAAATCAGATGTTTGTATCCATGAACCTTCATTTAATTTCACGTGACGTTTATCATCTATTCTAAAAGGGCCAACTTCCATTAATGCACCATCCATTGAAGAACAACCAGGTCCACCATTTAACCATATAGTTAATCTATCATCACGAGCATCAGATAATGTTGAATTTATTGAAGGTTTGGCAAATCTCCAAAAGAATAAATTGGTATTCGTTGAACTTGAAACTTCTAGTTGACCAGCATGCATTATTGGTCTTTTATCAATAGTTATATCTGACAACCCAGGGAGATCTTTAACGACATAATCATCTTGTGTTTCTGCTAGAACTGTTGTTCCAAATAAATTTATTATTGTAGCTATATTTATTATTGATCTGAATTTCATTCTTTCGGTAATATTTTTTAATCAACTGTGAAAAAGAGGGGGAGTTAAAGAATTTGAAAGGAACTTATTGAAGGAGAATAGTATTCTCAAAAAGAAAAAGATAAGGGGCAATGTAAGAAGGCTTAACAGTAAGTGTAAGAAAAGTCAAAAACTTCTGGTGGTAGAGAGTAGAAGTGTACTGAAACAGGCCTGGCAATCCGAGGTTGAAGACGGGTGATAGAAGGACAAAACAGTGTGATTTGTGGTCTGTGTTGGTTGTAATTAAAACAGCTCTTTTTAAATAACGTCAAAACACAAGCCGAGTTGCCGTGGCGCACCGAGGAGGCGGGTGATGGCGCATTATTTTACTTAACTACTGTATTTACAATTTAATTGATTATCATCAATAATTCTTGGGAATTAGGGGTATATAAGTTATATAAATAAGAGTTATTGATATCCTGTGTGTATGTATCAAATTAAAAAGAAGACCGAAGAGATTCGGATTAATCAGAAGCTAGCCAAATAAACCCCAATTTTCAACTTTAATTGTATTCAACACATTAAGAACAACTTCTTTACCTTTATTAATTCTGGTAACAGCAATATTATCAGTAGATGTGTCATTTTCTAAAGCTTTCTTTAAATCCTCTAGTTCTCTTGTTTCAGTGAATGGTGCATTATACGATATTAATATATCAGTATCTGATTTTTTTAATCTAATCAATCCTAATATTAAAACTAAAGTGGTATTATCTCTACCCCATTTCTTAGCTTCTTGACCTGAAACAACAATTGAAGCATAATCATTTGGAAAATTAATTGCTTTAATTTCTGACTTATATAAAATTTTTCTTGAATCTCTATCCACACCATTTAAATTTGATATTTCATTTAAATGATAATCAATTGATTTTGAATCTTCTATGTCAACTTTTTCCATTAAATCAATTATAATACCATCATATTTGTCTATTTGTGATTTATCTGATGAAATAAAAACTTCTTGAGTATCTGGAACTTGTCTAAAATCTGAAGCATCTATTAAACCTATGGGAAGTTGAACTGTAATTGCACCTCCATATAATTTTTTTTGTTCGTAATTCATTATGATTGATGGAAATTTGTATTAACTAGTAATTTCAAATGATTTGGAAGAAATCAGAGAAATTTAATTTTGATTTTGATTTTTGTATTATGCGAACTCATAATGATGATAATCTATTTCATACGATTTATTCTTTGGTTTTATCCTCCTTTATACTATAATTGAATCCAAATCATTGTTATATATAAAATAAAAAAGGTAGAGATTGGATTCCAGTTAATTAAATAATCAAATCCTAACAAAAGAAAAAAAAATATAAAAAAAATAAAATGCGGCTTGTGAGGATTGAACTCACGACCTTCAGATCTTCAGTCTGACGCTCTCCCGACTGAGCTAAACCCGCTGATTTTGAAAAAAAATTGTTACGCTTTATGATCCCTATACATTAAGACAAAATTTCCGGCGCTGGTTTTTCTCGATTTTCCGGCTATTGGAGGGCTTTCAGAGAACTAAATTAGTATGACATGATTTTGTGAGAGTATATCTATCTTTCTGTCTAATACGTTAGTTGAAATAATTACAATTGGTCTAGTTATCATAGTTTTAAGTAAGCCACATCTTTTTTCCCATTTGCTGTCCGTCTATGTTTCCCTAATTTTATCCCTAAGTAGTGAAAAACATTTTTACTATCAAAACAAAGTTAATTATGTTTATTTTGAGTCTGTTTTGATAATAATTGATGTAAACCAATAATGAAAAAAAAATAGTTTATTGTCATTTCCTCATCTCAGCTGTCAGCAATGAGTTATTATAACAAAAGATCTGTGTACACAATATATAACCAAATTAATGCATTTTTATTAGGAATCATTGGAGATAATATATTATGATTTTTTTTCCTAAACCACTATGATAGTCTATCCTTTATTCCTTAAAATAAAGTAGTTTTTTTGAATAATTACATTCTTACCTGTAAGTACAATTAATTACAATATGAAATTTAGAGGGGATTCAAGTGTCTGGAGAATTACATTAAATTATCAGATAGTAGAATCGTAGCACTAGCTGTTATAAGTTAATATCTTTAACTACTAGCTAGCTATAGCTAGCTAGCTTAATTGATTGAGCCGACTTAATATATTGCTACCAATTTAATTATAACTTGAGAAAAACCTTCCTTTGCAATTAAAGACATAATTTTTGGAGATAATATAGTTTTCTCCATTGTACAATTATATCTAGCTTATTGTAATCATATATATTTTGTATAATTCACCTATAAATACTCTTAAAACATGAAAAATGATCATTTCTGCTCCCGCGTCGATCGTCGGAGCACCATCTTTTCCGAGCGCGCACGACCAATTTCTCAACCAACATCAAAATCACCTCGAAGGCATTAAGACGGCCAAGTACCTTTATAGAAAGGTCATTACGATATTAATTCCTTCACAGCAATTTACAAAGGGTTGTTTAAGATTATTCAGGATTATCGAATTATATCAAACTATCTCTCACTGCTAGTTTACTCACAAAAAAAGTCGTCCTTATTAATCAAATTTTAAGTCGTCTTTTTTTCTTTAACCATATAATAATTCAATATCTCATCACATAACCCTTATATTTATAACAAATATAATTCTGTTCTTTTTATTTGATACCTTATCAAAACAGGCATATCTTCCAATCCCACTTGCCGTTTTATTATCATATCATTTTCATAAATATTAATTTATTTGCCTTTTTCACATTTTTTTTTCTCTCTTTATCAACATAGTTTTAATTATATGGCAAATTTATTTCTTTAAAATTCATCATATAAATAATTACAAAAAAGAACAATTAAAATGTCAACCAATTTAATAGCTGGAGAAGACGTGCATTTTGATTATAATAATAATAATAATACTAAAAGATCACAACCTAAATCAAATAGTTCTGTTAAAAAATCAAGAAAAGGACATAAAAAAGATACTCAACGGAAAATGCAAGTTCATCTAAATGATTCAAATGCTGATTACCCTACATCCCGTGTTATTAAGCAAGAACCAAATGGTGAAGTTACTGTTACTCCAATGAATCAACAACAGAAACAATTACAACAACAGCAATTACAGCAACAAAGTCAACATCATGAAGAAGATGAATGTGATCAAGAAGAATACGAAGGTTATTGTAGTCATCATCATTGCAATCATGGTAATGAAAATGAAGAATATGAATACGAAGAAGAAGAAGAAGAAGAAGAGGAAGAAGAAGAGGAGGAGGAAGAAGAGGATGACGATGAACATTATCATTGTCCACATCATGACCATGACCATAGCCATCACAATCATAATCATAAACTACATAATCATAATCATATTCATCAAGAACATGCCCTTGGGACAGTGGATGATCAGAAAGAAGTTATTCAACATCAATCTAGAGCACCTGTTTTTGGAAATTATCTTTGGAATTCTGATACATCAATTGAAGAAGAAAATAAAATTAAGAATTTTTGGATAGGATTATCTGATGAAAGACGAAAATCTATAATATCTGTTTCAAATGAAGAAATTATGACTGTTATTCGTGATGAACAAAATGCAAATTGCAATTGTAAAATGTGTGGTAATAGAAAATTCACATTAGAAAGAGAATTAGAAAAACTTTATCAATTATTCTTTAATGCTAAAAATTTATCAAATGGTGTTGATGGTAATCAAATAAATTCTTCTTTATTAGATTTTATTTTAGGTGTTAAAAGTCAAAAGACATTATTAGCTGAAAGTTTAGCTAGATTAACTCAACAACATATACAACAGCAACAACAGGGTAATAGTACTGTAATATCTCATAATAATATTCAAAATAAAAATGATGTTATGTCGGTAGCGGAAGATCTACTTAAAAATAATGGAAAGAAGTTCATAGATATGGTTGAACAATTAGATAATGAACGAAATGGTAGAGGAAATTTACAAAAAATACCTGGTGCTTTCCCGACGGATAATCATGATCATGATCATGAACATGATAGTGAATCAGAATTTGAATATGATGGAGCAAATGATTTAGAAGAAGATGATGATGAAGAAGAAGAATATGATGATGATGATGTTGAAGATGACGATGAATATAGTCATTATGATGAAGAAGAGGATGAAGAATATGATGATGATGATGATGATGATGAAGACGAAGAGGATGATGAAGAAGATTTTAATTCCAAGAAAAGAATTGAAGAAACTTATAAACTTTGGCAACTGATAACATCAAAGATATTAAAAACCAAATTAATGGCTGCATATAAAGAGAAAGCTGCTGAAGATAGTAAACGTCAATTAATTGAAGAATTAGAAGCTGAAGAGAAAAGAAAGAAAGCTAAAGAAGAAGAAAAGAAAAAGAAGAAAGAAAAGATGAAGGAGAAGAAACGTCAAATACAATTAGCTAAAGAAGAAGAAAAGAAGAGAAAGCAACTAGAGAAGATTGAACAAGAAAAGAAACATCAAGAAGAATTGAAAAGAAAGACAGAAGAAGGTCGTAAGAAAAAAGAATCTGAACGTAAGAAAAGAGATGAAGAACTGAAAAGAAAGAAAGAAGAACAAAAGAGAAGACGAGAAGCAGAACAAGAACGTTTACGTAAAGAGAAAGAAGAACGAGAATTAAAGAAACAAGAAGATAGAAAACATCGTGAAGAGGAAAGAAAGAAGAAGGAAGAAGAAAAGAAGAAAAGACAAGAAGCTAAACAATTACAACGGGAGAAAGAAAAAGCTGAAAAACTAGAAAGAGAAAGACAACTTCAACAACAACAGCAACAACAGTTACAACAACAAATTTTGGCTGGTAATGTTGCTACAACTCCAAGTAATACAATTGGTAGTCAACTTTCTTCATCTGCTTCTGCAACTCCAGAATCAAGTCAAATTTTACTGGCGAATAATAATGTTTCAACTGCTTCAACAATAACTGATTCAATTTTACCATTACAATCCCAACAATCCAAATTATTTGCTTCACATGATTTACCTCCTGGATTTTCTATTCCTCCTCAATTACAACAACAAACAATTGTTCCACCACCACCTGGATTTGGTCCATTAGATAGTCAGAAAGGTACACCTGCAGTTGTTAATACGCCACTTAATTTTGGTGCTACACCATTAATGGATTTATCTTCATTATCAGGATTAAATGCAACATCTACAACTACTACTAATCAATTATCAAATGCTACAACAGCCACATCATCTCCTTGGGGTTTCCAAACTGCACAATTAAGTACAAATGGATTCAATAACAATGGTAGTAGACTTCTGAATACAGCAATTCCAACTAATTCAAGTACACCAAGTTCTTCATCAATATTTCCATCATTTCCATTATTTTCTCAACCTCCTACAGGTGTTAGTTCAGGTCTTCCAGTTCCAGTTCCAGTTCAAGTTCAAAACAATGTTGTTAAAAATGATAAAGAGATTGATTTATTGGGTAATTTTGGTTTACCACATCAACAAGCTAGTCATTTAAATGATTTTTCAAGTAGAAGTAATAGTTTAAGTGGATTAGCTAATAGTCAACCATCATTATTACAATCATCTAATTTTTTTGGTAATAATTTAACTTCTGGATTAGGTAATACAAATGAAAATAAAAGTATATGGGGTACAACATCAGGTTCACCAAATATTGATTCTAATGTTACAACTACAAATACTAATGCTACTTCTAATGTTGGTGGTAATAGTTCAATTTGGATGAGTACACCAGGACCAGTTACAAGTAATTTGAATTTTGGAAGTTCATTATCTAATTCATTATGGTCAACTAATGGTAATAATAATAATAATAATAATAATTCAGTTCCATCACCACCAGGTCTTAATAAAACATCAAATATTAGTACTACAACTAGTAATAAATTAACAGCTACAGAAAGTGAAATAATTCAATTAGAAGTTTTTAAAGCTACAGCTACATTACCAATTGATGGAAATGGAAATTATTCAATTCAATTATTATATCATTATGTTAAATCCTTATTAACTAATCAATTTCCTAATTTATCATTAGAACAATTTGTTTATGGATTATCATTAAAATTAAGTTCTAAATTAAGTTTTTCATTTGATATTAATTATGATGAACAAGGACAAGTTAATTCAGTTAGAGTTTTAACTGCATCTCAACAACAAGCTCAACAGGCTCAACAAGCTCAACAGCAAGTTCAAAAACAACAACAACAAGTTAATGGTAGTCCAAGTTCATCAATTCATATGAATTTGAATTTAGCTGGTAATACTAGTTTGTTAAGTAGTTTTGGAAAGACAGGATCCAATGGGTTTTTAGATAATAGTTTATTAGACAATTGGGGTACTGGATTTCGTTAGTTGAATGACTGGTATGATTATTATAGGTTTCAGTGAGTTGTTTCTTTCTTTCTTTCTTTCTTTCTTCTTTTTTTTATTATATTTTATTTATGTGTAGTTAGTTTTCTTTTTTTTCTTGTTGTTTTATCTTTATTTTTGTTTATACGTTTTTTATTATCATCTTTCTTTATTTTTTTTATTTTTGATATGTCTTCATTATTTTAATAATATTTATCTATCAATTCATTATTATCATCATCATTATAGTTTTTCTTATTTATTTGTTAGTTTGTTGTTGTGTTTAAATCATTAATTATATTATTGTTAATTATACAAATTATAATAGTTTTTTAAATTGTAAAATCTATTTTTAACTTCATTAACTATTATGTCAAATGCCAAATACACAGCTAGGTACCTTAATTATACAGCTTCAAGGATCATTTAAGATTAAAGATCGATATATAGATCAGGATTAATTATAATAGGAATTAATTGATCATTGATCATAAGATTCATAAGTAAATGTATGTGATGAAGGGATAAATAAACTAACTGGAATTGGTACATTGTTTAGAAATTAGAAGGGATAAAGAGATATTATATAACGATTATTAACAAGAGATAACATACAATTGAAGAAATGGGAGGATTCAGTTATTTTTAGAACAATGTAAATATTCCACAATAGACGCCAAATCTGATCTAACCGGGAGAACCGCATGCCACGCAGAGCTCTGATTGGCCAATGGCAGCATTGACAGGCCAATAACGCCCACAAACAGACATCAACAAAACTGTTAACAGCTATAGTTACAAACTACAATGGCTTGACGTATACCACACGTAACAGATTGTTTTGATAACTCGTAGTTGTTACTCCAGATACGTGGGAAGAGATGCTCTCATGCTTATGTAACATAAGCAAATCTGACCCTTGAATTGTTAATATAAGTAAGTACGTATAACAGACAATTACGTACTTCACTAACCCTTGAAAAAACAGGGCACCATATCTAGTAAAAATTACTATATACTAATTAGAATCAAATTAAAATGCAGTTATAATTTATAAATAGATTGCAGGTCAACACAAACATAGTTTAGTTACATTTCTTCTATTAACAACCACATCCTGCACCTTGCAACCCGTACCATCCATTATCATATTCATTAACATCTCCATCTTCTCAATATAAACAGTCAAAATCCTATTATCCTATAAATTCTGTTGAATATCCCTCTTTCACTAATTCTAAAACTCCCTAAGCGTTCCTGCGCCTCATCTCCCTCGCTACCAGCCACACTACTGCGCCCTACCAAAACTCAATTCTTCTGTTACATCTCAGAACAACAAACAAAACAAACCTTTTTTCCTACTTTTCCTCCTTTTTTTACTACTAAATCTTACCCAATTTTTACTCAAAGTGGCAATTCCTGTTGCTGTTACAAATCTTTTGCTAGTCTATAAATGTCAGAAAACGTTATTAAGAGAAAAATTGTCATCGTTGGTGATGGTGCTTGTGGTAAAACTTCTTTACTTTATGTCTTTACTTTAGGTGAATTTCCAACTGAATATCATCCAACTGTCTTTGAAAATTATGCTACAGATTGTAGAGTCGATGGAAAACCTGTCCGTTTGGCTCTTTGGGATACTGCTGGTCAAGAAGAATACAATAGATTAAGACCTTTATCTTATTCAAAAGCTAATATTATTTTAATTGGGTTTGCTTTAAATTTACCTGATTCTTTACAAAATGCTGGACTTAAATGGGCTCAAGAAGTCTTTCAATATTGTCCTGATGCTCCAATTATTCTAGTTGGTTTGAAAAAAGATTTAAGACCTGATGATGATGGTTCTGATCCTTACTATGATCAAAAATATGTGAGGACAGAAAGAGGTGAACAAGTTGCAAAATTTATCGGAGCTAAGAAATATATGGAATGTTCTTCATTAACTGGTGAAGCTGTCGATGATGTTTTTGAAGTTGCAACTCGTGCTAGTTTAATAATAAAACAGAAACCTCAAGAAGATGGCTGTTGTATTATTATATGAATTTAACAATTATAATTTAAAAGAAAGATTTAGAGAAAAAAAAAAACCAAATCAAACTCCACTTCAAAATTTACTCTTAGATTAATTCAAATTAATTACTTTTTTTTCAACAGTTAAAAAAAAGCTTTCATGTCATCATGTTTCATTTTGCCTTTTCAAAATCTATCTTTAGTTCAATATCAATGTCTTTTTGTTTGTCTTTATTATTATTTTAAAACTTTTGCTTCGATTTTTGTCTTTATTTTTGTTCATTTTTGTCCATTTTTGTCCCTTGCCTTGCTGCTGTTACTTCTCTTTTCCAATTCAATTAGAAAGAATTACAATAAAAATTTGTTGAGCAATTTATTAATCTTTTTAATATTTTTAATATTTTTCAATTTGTTTGTCCCCTTAATTCTCTAATTCATTTTTATTTCATCTTTGGGATTCCGGTATACATAATTATCATCATACTGTTGCATTCACTCGTTTTATTAGATACAGAATTTTTTTTTAAATTGTCATTCATTACATTAATTTACATTCAATGATTCAATTCATTCATTCACTCCTTAATACTTAATATCCAACTTATCGTCATTCTCTTGTTTTCTATAAATTTACATTTACATTTTATTTTACTTTAATTAATTATAGAGACACTTCTACTTCATTTTGTAAAAGTGTTTCTTTTCGATTACATTGTCATTCGTTCATTTATTTATTTTTATTTGGTCTATTTACATCAAACTTTCATATTCTTTACACTCCTTTTTTAATGATTAATAATATACATTATGTTTAGATTTTTTAATTTCACTATTGTTTTCGTTTTTTTTCCTTCATAATTGTTGATATTCTTTTCTATAAGATCTTCTTCTCTGAATTATTCTTTCTTTTTAAACTTAGATTTATTTTAATTCAATTCACTTATGATTTTATTTTATATGATTTCTACTAAGATTCTAATCACAATCACCACCACATCAGTCTGTTTTCTTTTTTTATTTTACTATTATAATTACCCAGTTTTCCATCATATTTTTTATTTTTATTTTTATATACCAATACTTTGTATATCTATTAATATTAGTATAAAATTAACATTTAAAATTAAATCAAATTAACTAGGAAGCCAAAAACATGGCTGTGCAACTATTTTTCACCTTTAAAAAAAATATTTAAAAAAGATTTCATATATAGAAATCCTGTTTATTTACTACCCAGAATATCCAACATTTGGTTGGTGTTTTTACGATGATATCTAGTTTCAAATTAAGTTTAAATCAACTACGGCCAAAGAATTATTCTTTTATAAGATCTTTTTCAACTTCTTTTCAACGATTATCTTATCAACAACCAACAATTTATGCATTATCAACAGCACCAACAAAATCAGCAATTGGTGTTATAAGAATTTCAGGAAAAGAATCTAAAACAATATATGATAAATTAACACATTGTAAAGATAAACAATTGATACCTAATAAAGCAACATTAAGAAAATTATATAAACCAAATTCAAATTTATTATTAGATCAATCATTAATAATTTTTTTTAAAAATCCAAATTCATTTACAGGTGAAGATTTATTAGAATTACATACACATGGTGGTATAGCTGTAATTAATTCGATATTAAAAGCAATTGAAAGTTTACATACTATTGAAAAACCAATTAGATATGCTGAACCTGGTGAATTTTCAAAAAAATCATTTCAAAATAATAAATTTGATTTAACTGAACTTGAAGGTATAAATTTATTAATTAATTCAGAAACTGAAATTCAAAGAATTTCATCATTATCTTCAATGAAAGGTGAAACTAAAGAAATTTTTTTAAATTGGAGAATTAATTTAATTAATAATATTGCATTATTAACAACTGTAATTGATTTTGGTGAAGATCATGATATTGAACAAATTAATGATTTATTTAATAATGTAAATGAAAATATTTTAAAATTAGAATTAGAAATTAACAATTATTTAAATAAATTAAATAAATCACAAATTTTATTAGATGGTATTCAAATTACTTTATTAGGTCCACCAAATGCTGGTAAATCTTCATTATTAAATTTAATTGTTAATGAAGATAAAGCAATAGTTTCAAATATACCTGGAACAACAAGAGATTTGATTGATATTCCATTAGATATTAATGGATATAAAGTTATAGTTGGTGATACTGCAGGTATTAGAGATTCTAAAAATTTAATTGAAATTGAAGGTATTAAAAGATCAATTAATAAATCAATTAAATCACATTTAAATTTAATTGTATTACCATTAGATAATTTAGAATTAAATGATGATTTAATTAATCATTTAAAAAATAATTTAAATAATGAAAAAATTTTAATTATTTTAAATAAATCAGATTTAATAATTAATGAATTTAAAAGAAATGAATTATTAAATGAATTATTAATTAAATTTAAAAATTTAAATATAAATTTAAATTCAAATCAATTTCAATTTATTAGTTGTAAATCAAATGAAGGTATAAATGAATTAATTTCAAATTTAACTTTAAAATTTAAAGATATAACTTGGACTGAATCAAATGATCCAATTATAATTTCAAAAAGAGCTAAAGATATTTTAATTAATGATGTTTTATTTGGTTTTCAAGAATTTCATAAGTTTAAAGAAATTGATGATATAGTTCTAGCTTCTGAAGGTTTAAAATATTCTATTGAAGGTATTGGTAAAATTACTGGTGAATCTGTTGGAATTGAAGAAATCTTAGGTGTTGTCTTTTCAAGTTTCTGTATCGGAAAATAGAAAACTTTTTCACAAAATTGAGTTATCTTTTATTATAATTAATCATTAATCAAAAACTTATTTACATGTACATATATAGAAATTTCAAAAAACAAAAATACACAAAAAAAGACGGAAAGCTAGAAAATTTTTGATCAAATACATTATAAATTATGCCCCATCTCTTGTAAAACAGCAGCACTGACTGTATGATATCTTGGTTGTCTCATTGTACTATTTGGAGCTCTCTTCTTTTCTTTGTTAACTGAACCACGATTGTTTGATGCTGTTGCTGTCATTGGTAAAGTATCTGGAATTTCAGTTCTTTCATTATGAGCACCTTTTGAACCAGGAATACCCCAAAACCCACCAACACCATTAAAGAATTCACTTAAACCAAATCTTCTTGGAGGATAAGCTCTACCTAAATTTTCTAATTTCCATGGAATTGGAAAATAAATTGAATAGAATAATACACCAAAGAAAATACCAATGAACGAACCAACTAATATATCTATGATTCTATGTCTAAAATCTGAAATTCTTGAACAAGAAACAGCACAAGCAATTGAATAAGGAAACATAACACAAAAACATAATTTGAAACTTAATCCACGTCCATCAAATATATTTAATTTAGAAGAAGTAAATAAACATTGAATTGTCATTGATGTAAAGATTGTTGATGCATGACCAGATGGAAATGATCTCATACCTTGATATATTAATTTTAAATCTGGATTTGAACATTGTGCAATTGTACTTAAAACACCTATTGATTCTGGTTGAAAATCTTTCATTGGTAAACATCTATCAATAAAATCAGGTCTTGGTATACCAGATATATTTTTAATTACACAAACAATAAATAATTGAAATGAATATGCACCTAATAGTGATAATAAAGCCATTGATATATCCCATATTTTTCTTGAAAGTGGAAGTTTAGTAATAAATAAACCAATGAATAGTATAGTTATAATTGGAATAAAAACAGAAAGTATTATTAATAACCAGATTGGTGCATAAGTAAGTGCCTCTGGAGTATAAGGGTACCATAGGCTAATATCATGAATACTAAATGGAGAGACTCTTGGTGGTATAATTGGTTGCCAAATAGTACTTACCAATAAGAAAACAGTGTATAGTAAAATATCAAAGAAGTAAGATAATAAAGATGGTATTGAAACTAGGAATTGTTGTATTTGGATGAAACTTTCTTGAAAGTCTAGCATTGTATTAAGATTCATGTTGTTATTTTGAGATCCAAATGAAGTACTCATTTTGATGGTTATGAGTAAATTGTAAAATGAAAGTTAAATTAAAGGAATTGGAAATCTTTTACCGTTTTACGTAGTTCATTTCAGTTCTTATTTTCTCTTTTGTTTAGAACTTTAGAAAGATGTCGACGAGCCGAGAAAATCACCGAGACAGCGCCCGTGCACCAGATACCAGAGCCGCACACAAAAATTTATTTTGAAAAAAATATTTAATAATTTAATACTGTTTTTAAATCAATTCCTTTTAGTTTCTTAAGTTAAATAACAATAAATTAAATAAGAATGAAGTTGGATACTACTCAGATGCGTTACTTGACAGCCGATGATTGGCGTGTCTTAACAGCTGTTGAACTTGGGTCAAGAAACCATGAAGTTGTTCCAACTAAAATGATTGGACAAATTGCATCTTTAAAAACAGGTTTAGGTTCAGCAAATAAAGCCATTTCAGATTTAGCTAAGTTAAGTTTAATTTCTAAATTAAGAAATGCTAAATATGATGGATATAGAATCACATATAATGGATTTGATTATCTTGCATTGAAATCAATGCATCAAAGAAATTCATTAGATGAATTACATACAATAATTGGAGTTGGTAAAGAATCTGATATTTATTCATGTGTTGATAATAAAGGAACAGAAAAAGTTTTAAAAATACATAGATTAGGTAGAGTTTCATTTAGAACAGTTAAGAATAATAGAGATTATTTAAAGAATAGACATACAGGTAGTTGGATGTTTTTATCTAAATTAGCAGCAGAAAAAGAATATGAATTTATGACTATACTTTATAGAAATAAGTTTTCAGTTCCAATTCCATATGATTATTCAAGACATTGTGTTTTAATGGAAAGAATTAATGGATTTCCAATGAGACAATTAAGAGAACATTTTAATTATCAAAAATTATATAGTCAATTAATGGAATTTATAGTGAAATTAGGAAAAGCAGGATTAATCCATTGTGATTTTAATGAATATAATATAATGATTAAAGAAGATGGTACATATGATTTTAGTAAAGAAGATGGGTTTATAGTTATTGATTTTCCACAATGTATTTCAATTGAACATCCAGATTGTGAATTTTATTTTAAAAGAGATGTTGATTGTATAAGACGTTTTTTTAAGAGAAAGTTTAATTATAAACCAAAGAATGATTCAAGTATGCTTGATGAAGATGGATTTGGAGATGGATATAGATATGCATACCCAGTTTTTGATAGAGATATTGAAAGAACAGGAGATTTAGATATTCAAGTTAAAGCATCTGGATATAAGAAGAAGTTGAATGACGAAGAAAGAAGTTTTGTTAGTAGTATGATTGGTAAGGCTAGTAATAAAGACGAAGAGGAATATAATAGTGAAGAATCAGAAGAGGAATCAGAAGAAGAAGAAGAAGAAGAATCAGAATTAGAAGACATTAGTGATTTTTCTGAAGATGAGGACGATAAAGACAAAGACCAGGAGGAAAACGAGAAGATTATAGAGGCCTTGAGCAGTGGTGTTGGTAACTTGAAGATGGACAAGCTAGGAAACTATATACTAGAGTAGAGTAGTATTTATTTTACTAATTAATATAAATTGACGCTTTTCACGAGTAGATCAAAAGTTGATGATTATTTGATTAATTATTTTTAAATTTTAACAGAATGATGAAAACTTCTTTGATAGAATTTATAGAAAGATTTGAGATTTGAAAGAAGGATAAAAGGTTACGAGCACGCGAAGAGTTTATTACTGTACTGTAAAATTGTAAAACTTGTTGATTTGTTGATTTCCTAATTTGCTCGTGTTTCTCCAAAGGCAAGTCCAATCAACATGATACTGTCTCTGCTGCTTCTCTCTTCTCTCTGGCTGGCAGCTGTCTCAGCCAAAACACACTCCTACGTCTTCAACGCTACCTGGATATTGGCAAACCCTGACGGGATCAAGGAAAGACCTGTTATATCCTTCAATGGTTCATGGCCCTTGCCAATAATTAATGTCAATAAAGGTGATACCTTGGAATTAAAGCTCATAAATGGACTTGGTGGCGACACTTCAACTTCATTACACTTCCATGGTCTCTTCCAAAATGGTTCAAACTATATGGATGGTCCTGTTGGTGTCACTCAATGCCCGATACCTCCTGGAGATTCATTAACTTATAAGTTCAAGATTGATCAAGTTGGTACTTATTGGTATCATAGTCATTCTGGTGCTCAATATAGTGATGGGTTAAGAGGTATGATTATATCTCACGATTCTGAAATTGAAAGTAATTATGATTTCGATTATGAAATCCCATTAAGTTTAGGTGATTGGTATCATGATCAAAGTGAAGTCTTATCAGATAGACAATTAACAAGATATAATCCAACTGGTGCTGAACCAGTTCCTCAAAATTCTTTATTTAATGATACTAAAAATGTTACAATTAATGTAGAATATGAGAAAACTTATTTATTTAGAATTGCAAATATTGGTGTTATGGTTTCTCAATATTTTTTCATTGAAGATCATGAATTTGATGTTATTGAAATTGATGGTGTTTACACTGAACCAAAAACTACTTCAATGATTTATTTATCAGTGGGTCAAAGAATGTCTATTTTATTGAAAACTAAATCAAAATCTGAAGTTACTAAAAACTTTTGTATTGTTCATACCTTTGATGATACTATGTTAGATGTTATACCTCCTGAATTACAATTAACTTCAATTAATTATTTAAGTTATGATAAAAAACTGGAAAATTCAGAACCTTCTAAATCATTTTATGATATTGAATCTTATGAACCATTAGATGATTTTGAATTGGTTCCATTATCTAGAAAACCATTATTACCTGAGCCTGACCATAGAATTGAAGTTGTTTTACATATGGATAATTTAGGTGATGGTGTTAATTATGCATTTTTTGATGATTATACTTATGTTGAACCAAAAGTTCCAACTTTATTAACTGTTTTATCTGCTCCAAAAGATTTAGTTTCAAATGATCAAATTTATGGTTCGAATACTAATTCATTTGTTTTAAATTATGGTGATATCATTGAAATTGTTATTAATAATGAAGATGATGGTAGACATCCTTTCCATTTACATGGCCATCAATTCCAAATTATAGCAAGATCTGAAGAATTTGAAGAAATTACACATTATGATCCTGATAATGTTACATTACCTGAAATCCCAGCAATGAGAGATACTATGGTTGTTTATGGTAATGGTTATATGGTTTTAAGATTTGTTGCTAATAATCCAGGTGTTTGGTTCTTCCATTGTCATTTAGATTTCCATTTAGAACAAGGTTTAGCAATTACTTTAGTTGAAGCTCCAAATGTTATTGTTGATCAATTTTCATTAGATACTTTACCTGAAGATTATTTAAGAAATTGTAAAGCTTCAAATGTTCAAATCAAAGGTAATGCAGCTGGAAATTCTAAGAATTGGTTAGATTTATCTGGTGAAAACACACAACCTTTACCATTACCATTAGGTTTTACATTTAAAGGTTATATTTCATTTATCATTTGTACAATTGTTGCATTATATGGATTAAATTCAATTTTTAAATATGGTATGGAAGATGTTAAATCAAATGGTATTAATGGATTAGAAAATGAAAAACTTTTAATTAAAGAATTAATTATTGAATTAAGTAATGAATATGATAAATTACAAACTTCAATAAATCGTAAAGATATTAATAAAAAAAATGAAATCAAATTAATGCTTGATGAATTAAGAGATTTAGAAAAAAAATTCACGAATGAATTACCGTAGTTAATTCATTAATTTATAAATTCATTTCATTGTTGTGTTTTTTATCATATATAAACAGATATTATTCCGGGGTTTATATAAATTTTGCTTTAATTGGTTATTATTAATAATTCTTTTTGTATATTGGCTTTTTAATAAGTTTTGTGTGTATCTTTTAGAATCTTAGGTTATCAGTCATATATCTTTACATAAAACGTTGCATTTCTTTTCATATAGACATCGCCTTTTCTTTCTTTAATGTCGTTTTTAATATTATTAATAAGTTTTGAATACGAATAGAATTATTTTACTAAAAAGATACTAAAAGGGATGAAGCATATAGAACAGAATATATAAAATCAAAAAAATAAATTTTAGTACTAAGCATCAAGTAAATACTATTTTTCAGGTTCAGATTTTTTAGCTTCTTCTTCTTCGGCATCATCTTCATCTTCAGAAGAACTAAATTGATCAACAACATCATATTTTGGAGGATCTGATAAAGGTGGACCACCTTGAGCACCACCATATTGTTGAGCCAGAGCACTGAAATCAATTGGTTGATCAGTATTAAAAGAATTCAAGTCACCCATTGATTGCTCTAGTTGATCTTTTTCATCAACTTCATCTTGTTCATCTTCATCAACCCATTTATCAAAATCAGTATGTAAATAATGTAATTTTAATTTTTCTTTTGTTAATCTTGGCCAAAATTCAGAATTTAAATCTTTTTTAAATAGGATAAAGAATAAATGTGATCCAGTTATTTCATATCTTGATTTTTTTTCATCAATTAAATTAAAAAAATCTAAATTTAAATTATAATTTTTTTCTTGTGATAATGCATTAATTGTTAAATTTTCTGAAGTTAAATTGATTTTTAAACCTTCTGGATCAACTAATTTAACTGTTAAATAAATTAAATTCTTTAATTCATCTGAATCATTGGATCTTTGAGCCCATAAAACTATAATTAATTATAATTGTTAGTATATATCATCAGGTCATGTAATGCGATGGCGTGCAGCCATTAATCAACTGTTTTTCAAGCAATTGAGTTGGACATACCTTCAGGAGGAACAGTATTAGTAGACATTGTGGATGGATACTATATCGAGTGTGTAATTGTGTAAAATAGAGAGGTTTACTGGGTAAACACAAAGAACAGCTGAACCCATTTATTCTATTTGATTTCGATTTCTCCAACAAAAAGCAAGCACCGCCACGGCGCAGATTTCGGAGACACGTTTTATCTCTCGTTACGGATTGCGGAACTACTTTCTAAGTTATAAGTTAAAACTATTAAAAGAGTGGATTAAATATACAATTAAAGATAATATCAGAAGAGAACAAATGTCATGTCACAGAAATTCAAAGAGAAGAAGGATATATAAATATTAAAACGCATTTCAACGACGAGCACCATTTCTCATGCTTCTAGGAACTAATCTCTTTCTTGCTCCACCAGGAGGAGGTGTTGAATTAGAAGGAGCAGAATTATTTGAAAAGATAGCTGATGGATCCAAAGCATTTTGTTGTTGTCCTGTAAAATTGAAGTTTGGTGTAGATGAGCGTGAAGGATTGAATTGGTTACCACCAAATCCTGAATTACCAGCAGATCCACCAAAGCCAAAACCAGTATTCTGTTGTTGCTGTTGCTGTTGTTGTTGAGGTTGTTGTAAATTTGTCATTGAATTAAAATTAAATATTTTATTTGGTTGTGGTTGACTTTGGGATTGATTTCCAAATGGAGTAGATTCTTTAGAAGTTGGATTAGATAACGACGGAGCACCACTATTAAAACCAAATGCTGAATTTGTTCCATTCTTACTGTTATTGTTAGTACCAAATAATGATGGTTTATTTCCATTTAAATTAGTCTGAGATTGAGAGCCACCGAAACCATTAAATCCAGATTGACTATTATTGTTACTGTTAGTACCAAAACCAGAACCAAAACCAGAACCAGTATTACCAGAGCCAAATCCAAAGGCATTATTTGCAGGCTTATTGCTATTATCACTACTCTTAGTAAAATCAAAAGCAGGCTTACTTGTTGAATTAAAATTAAACCCAGATCCTGTATTAGATGCAGGGAAACCACCAGCAGATTTTGGACGTGTCATATCAGTACTGTTAGCAGAGGAGCCACCAAATGAGAAACCACTATTATTGTTGTTATTAACCTTACTTTCACCAAATGCAGAAGCAGTAATTTTAGAAGGATCTAAACTAAAGGCTGAAACAGCGCCAGCACTATTAGGACGTGTTTTTTTATTGGCTTGATCAGAATCATTATTGTTAGATGGATTTTTTGAACCGAAATTAAACCCACTCGTAGCATTAGAACCAACACCAACACTTGTAGAACTTGTTGTAGGTTTATTATTTAATGTTGAACTACCAAAAGAAAATGGTTTATCAACTTTATTTTCAGAGGATGAATTACCAAATCCAAATGATGGCTTTTCGGTAGCATTACTATTAGTTGTACCAAAGGAGAATGTCGATTTAACAGCATCAGCACCAGCACCAGCACCAGCATTATCATCAGATTTCTTTCCATCAGTTATAGTTGATAAACTGAAAGCTGGTTTAGCAGCAACAGATCCATCATTTTCAGAAGCTGGTGTGATAGGAGCACCAAATATGAATTTAGAAGATGTGGTAGAAGAAGGCGCTGTATCTTTATTTAAAGGAGCAGAACCAAATGTAAAAGGTTTTGAAGTAGTAGTAGACGATGTAGAAGTGGAATCAGTCTTCTTAGAAGCATCACCAAGTTCTAGAGCAGGTGGAGGATTTTTAGCGGACGACGAGGAATTGAGAGAGAAGGTTGGAACTTTAGAAGGTTCGTCCGCCTTTGTAACAGCACCAAATGAGAATGTTTGAGGCTTCTTTGATGGTTCAGAAAATGCGGGGACATTAGAAGTTGGGGTTTCTGTGGAAGAAGAAGTTGCTTTACCGAAAGAAAAAACTGGTTTAGAAGGAGCAGGTTCAGATCCAGCTTTCTTCTCTGAACTTAAGCCTAATGAAAAAGATGGTGTTGGTTGTTTTGACTGCGTGGAAGGGAAGGAAAATATTGGAGCTGCCTTAGTATTATTGGATTCAGTATCTTTTGCAGAAGCTGGAGCAGCTGGAATAGGAGCACCAAATGTAAAGCCTGTTTTTGATTTTTTTTCTTCTTTTGTATCGGAACTAGGTTGTGTAGAACCAAAAGTAAGTCCAGGCTTTTTTGAATCAGAATTACCAAAACTAAAGGAAGGAGCTTTACTATCATCAGCAGTCTTGTTGAATAGAGGCTTTGTCTCTTCTTTCTTTTCACTTGTAGATGAAGCAGCACCAAATGAAAATGCTGGTTTTATGTTAGTTGGATCTTCTGATGCAGCTTTAGGAGCTCCAAAGCTAAAATTAGGGGTAGCCTTTCCTTCTTTACTATTTGGTTCCTTTAAGGAGAAAGCAGGGACTGTTGATGACTTTGAAGTTGTACTAGATAAAATAGGACCTGAAAACTTAAATGCTGATGTAGGCATATTTGAGGTATTATCATTATCGTCATTTAATTCTTCCAGCGAAGCATGCTTATTAGAGCTTTTATCTGATGAAACAGTAGATGATAGTTTTATTATTGGATTCTGTGGCTTAAATTCAGCTTTAGCATAATCACTTTTAGAAGGAATAAATGATTTTGGTTTATTCGCAATATCAAATTTAGGAGGAGCTTTAGCAGGACCAAGATCATCTTTCTTATTTGGAACAAATTTTATCTTATCAATCAATGGTTTACCTTGATCTAACTTGTTAAATTTACTATTATTGTCTTCATCTTCTGTATCACTAACATATGGATCTAAAACAAACCAACCAGTCTTATTTCTCTTATTTTCGGGTATTTCACTTAATTTCACAGTTTTAGAAGTACTGTTAGCTAGTCCATTAGTTGAACCAACTTTTTTGTTTAGAGTAGATAATTCAGGTGTGTAAGAAATAGTTTCAACAGCAGTATCAACATATTTTGGATTTTTTGGATTTGGTAAATGTTTAACTTGTATGAGATTTTGACTATGCTTTCTTAAGAAATTCAATCTAGCTTTACGAACTTTATCAGTTTCCATTCTTTTCTTCAATTGTATTAATCTTGCTCTTTCTAATGGATCGATACTAAAAACTGGTCTTAAAGAAGAATCAGATGTAGGTTTCTTATTACCATTTAATTGTTTATTAAATTTAGTTGCTGTAATTGAAATATTTGAAGTATCTGGTGAATGTTGTCTCTTATCACCAGATTCAGGAGATGATTCTGGCTTTTTTATTGTTGCTGTTACTGTTGGTTCATTTTCTTTATCATTATTTAAGCCTTGTAAAATTGTTTGATTTGGATTGAACTTTGTAGATTCAAGCATTGAAACATCATGAGTTGTATTATTAATTGTTTTAAGGAATGATTGTAAAGGAGCATCATCACCTCTAATTGAACGCTCATATAAATCTTTCAATTGATTGCCCGTTATCACAGGTCTTTGAGATGAAATTGAAGTATTATTGCCATCATTGAAAACGGTAGGCTTTGTTTCCAATCTATTCAATCCAAAGTATTGAAAGACGCCATCTGTGAACTTCAATATCTTTGAACGTTTGTTGACGCCGGAATCTTCATTTGAAAACACTCTTTTCATGATGATGTAAAAATTGAGTCTATTTTTATTAATATAGACGGAGACGATGAACTGTAATGAAAGGGGGTAAAGAAGACGATAGACCAAGATTGTGACACGCGTCAGGTGTTGCTATAGATGAAATATAGGAAACACGTCTATAAAACTGAGTTAGTAAAGTGTTTGAAGTTGAAACAAGTTGTAAACAAGTTTATTATTATTTCAATTATTTGTGCTGAATTTGAATTTTTTTTAATTTACGTTTTGCGTCGATCGGCGTGGGAATCAAGGCTGTGCCGACGCAGACCTCAAATTTCGACCAACGTTATAACTGATGGAATGGAATATATGGTGTTTACTGGAACTGTTCTTGATTTATATATAGTATCTCTAGAGTTAATGACAAAGGAAGAAATATACCAGAGCACGTATAACCGAATAGATAGATTGCTTCGAAACTACAAGGCAAAAATCATAACTGATCCAATTCCAATTCAATTATCTGAAGAAATTTTATTACTTTCAAAATCAATATCTTCTAAACTTATCTTGGATCATTTCAACAAGGATATCATACTTAGTTGTATACTAATAGAAGTCAGATTACAGAAAAAGTCAGATGATGATATAATTGATTTGAAAATTCTTTTAGAGAAACTAATAGATTCTTTAAATTTACCTAAACATGATTTCATTTGGTTTGAAGAAGAAAATAATAATAATCAACAAATTTCTTTTCAAAAAAAGTTAATAATACAAAATTATTATAAATTTAGATTATTAAATGATATTCTTTTAAATAATTCAATTGATGATAATAAAATAAGGATTCAATTGTTAAAAGTTATCACATATTACTATAAATCATCTTATCAAATTCCATGGTCTAATTCAAATATATCTGATTTATTTTTATCATGTATTAATAAGCTCAAAATATCTGAAGATGAAATTTTAGAACTATTATTTTCATTCGAGAAGACTCTTAAAGAGCTAAAGGACATTAATATAGATACACCAAAGATTAGTAAGAGAGGTTATAGAAGACAAACTACAAATCAAGATTTATTTAGAGGTATAACACCATTACTTGGAAACACATTCAGCGCATCATTAAACAAATCAGATCAATTTAAATATGATAATATTGGAAAATTAGGAAGTTTAAGATATATTGTAGATAATTTAAATCTATCAAATATTGAAAAACATTGGAATTTAATTTTACCTTTATTACTTTATTTTTTAGATGAAACTGAAACAATTATTAGAATAAATGCATGTAAATGTTTAATATCATTATTATCAAAGATTGAAGATTATGAGAATAATATTATAATTAAAACTGATATTGAAAAAGTTCTTTTTGATTCAATTGTTACTTGTTTAATTTCATTACCTACTTTAACTCCACTTGATAAATCATTAATAATTTTACCGGTTGCATATGAAGCAGTTTTTAAATTAGTTGATGTGACTTATTCAAAAGATAAAGAATCATATTATACTAAATTGGTTGATATACTTGATGATTACATTTTATCCTCTTTGTTTAAAGTTAGTGATTATCCTAAACTTGCTATATTTTTATTAGATATAATTAAAGATGAATTGATTCCACGACTTTGTGATTATTTTATGGTAGTTTCCAAAAAGATATGTTATGCAGTTTTAGATATTTTAATTGAACCTTATACGATTTATTCATCAGATACAATTATTAAATGTTTGGAATTGATGAATTTAATATTGGATAAGAATTTGAATATTGATAAAATGAAATATGATATTCTTAAATGCTTACTGATGGTTAACAAACGGTTTGATAAGTATCAACCCAACAACAATAGTATTTCCAATGTAAAACAAAGTGTATTATCCATCGTTCATAATAAATTGAATTTATCAAATGAGGAAATTCAACAGATCGAAATCGCGTCAAACTGATTTTGAATTTTTGACCTTTGTTTTTTTTAAATACTCTTTTCTTCATAATTTCTGTAATTTAATATCATTTAACACCATATATTGTTAGTTCGTGCTGTTAACTAGTAGAAACAATCATGCAAAAGTTTCTTTGGCAACCAACTGAAGGTATGTTCAACTTCAATATCTCATTTTGTTTTCTAAATCTTCCTGATCTTATCTCTTAAGACTGGGGGATGTTAATAACTGCATTGCAATACTATAGAATGCTCATATACTTACTTTCATATATAACAATACTATTTGATAGTACTCAAAAGCAGATATGCTGCTATTGAAAAGTTACAAAAGCAAAGATTGTCTGATGCTTACAAAAACCCATCAACTTCAGAATTTTCTTATTTAACTGCTTCTAATAATAAATCAAGAAACAAATATTCAGATGTCATTGCGTATGATAAAACAAGATTTAAACTTAAGACAATTTCATCTAACTATTCAGATTATATTAATGCTAATGAAATTAAATTAAATGTTGGATCATCAATTGGAAATTATATTGCTACACAAGGACCAAGTGATAAAACTTTTGAACACTTTTGGTATATGTGCCATCAAGCATGCCAAGATCAAATTATCATTGTTATGTTAACTCCATTATCTGAAGGTGGTAGAGAACAATGTTTTAAATATTGGACAAGATCAGATTTTAAAATTACAAATAAAGATGGATTAATTGGTGGTGATGAATTACTTTTTAATTTTAAACATTGTGAAGAAAATGATTCTTTTAAATTAACTGAATGGGAATTAACTGATAATGAAGGTAGTTTTAAGAAACAAGTTGTTCATTTTTATTATGATAAATGGGAAGATTTTAAAGCAGCTGGATCAACTGATCAAATAATAGAATTATCTGAAAGGGTCCATAGTTTTAAAAATCAAAATACAACAACAAAAAATATTAATATTGATCCTATAATAGTTCATTGTGCTGCTGGAGTTGGTCGTACTGGAACATTTATAACAATTGATTATTTCTTAAATCACTGTACTAGTTTTCTTGAAATTGAGGTTGAAGAAGAAAAATCAAGATCAGAATTAATATCAACACCAGTTAATATTGAAGAAATTTATGATCCAATATATATGATTGTTAAAGAATTAAGAAATCAAAGAATTATGATGGTTCAAAGATTTGAACAATTTGCATTTATTTATGAGACAATCAAGAAGTACTATATAGATCATTATGTTGGTCATTAAGTTATAAACTATATAACTATAGCTAACTATATGAATTAAGGTATATATGTCTCGATCGATCTATATATATTTTATAAAATATAATATAATTTAATTGGTTTAATTCCTAGCTGGGTTCCTGTGTTCCTGCCAACTTCCTGTGTTCCTGAATCCCTGAAATTCGTCAATATTAATGATGATTTAATTTGTGAATTTGTTTTTTATATCCAATATTTTTTAATATACCAATTGACAATTATCAATTAATTTAATGTATAATTATACTGTACAACAGTTTTTTTTTGTCTATAACTATAGCTATAGATTCTAAAATTTCGATTCCATTCAAATTCAATGCAATTCCAATTTTCCAATTTCCACCCAAATTCCCAAATTCCAATTAAATTAATTAATTTGCTAATTGTTAATTCTGTTAATTCGGATATTGCTTTCTTTTTTTCAAATTTTTTGGTTTAAATTTAAATTGGTTAATTTGATTTTAATTGGTTCTGAAACTTCTGAAACTTCTGATGGGCGACATTCACAGATTAATTATCAAACCGATATATAATTCTAATTCTAATTTTGGAATATTTTGGTACTGTAGCTGGCAATATATATTCTGCTTATAGCTGTCACTTTATATAAATTAAATTAATTATAAACAATACTGTAACTTAACAATTAACAAACAAAAGAATTAAAATTAATATAGGTACAGTATATACATGCAGTAGCTATAGTGACAATTTGACAATATTGTTGTCAAAATATATATATATATTTTTGTCTTAATAATTAATTAATTAAATCTCGCGATGCAATATTAAGTGCCAGTAACAACAAAAGTTAATTTAATATTATTATATAATTTTAAATTTATATATAATTAATTATATAATTAATTATATAATTAATTATAAAATATATAATTAATTTAATTAAATATATAGGATATAAATTATAGAATTTTAGTACGCGGTTTAATTAGTACCTCTATAATAGTCTCTATATATAATTTCTTCGATCAATCGTTTGATTCGTTTATTAGTTCGGTTCGAAAATTTAATTACCCCTATATAGCTGCATCCATGCATAACTCGCGGTTTGAAAAATATCGATCCGATTCGATCGATCATCGAATACGTTTAATTTATATACGTTTTATCTCGAGCTCTCTATATTAATGTCAATTTAATTATATATTGTAGGCTATATACCAGATATATCACCGTATATATGTACGTTGTAACTTGTATATTCCACACATATATGTAGAATCTTGTACGTGATCTATCAATTAATTTAATTGACTTAATTGAAAAAAGTTGAAATATACTGGATCGTAAAAAACATTTTTTATATATAAAAATTTATTACCCTATTTGGAAGTCAATCATGCGCCACCTCTTACGTTAAGCGATCTATTTATGTCTGTGGCACAGATTTCCTTTTTAAGAAGTATTTCGATTTTGGGCCAAGAGAGTTTGTTTTAGCCGCCTTACAGCCACCGGCTATAGCATGATGTGCATCTAGATTAGATCTACAGTACATAATCGAGCCGCAAATATATACGTCAATTAAAATATAAATTATATATATATTAATTTTTATATCGACTATATATTTAATTATATTATTTAATACAGCTATATACGACGTATACGATATTAATCAGTATACCTCGATCATATAGTTAAGATAATTAACATATTAATGTTATATATACAAACATAGTTATATAATTTAGAAACAATTAAATTATGGAGGGAAAACATAGATATGATTTGCGATCTATATAATCGATCGAAGCCGGAGTACTTCTCGCGTATACGTAAATTACGTAATTACAATTAAGTAAAAAATATAAATTCACGTACGTGGTAATATACGCGAACGTTATTATTATATGCACTAGCTTAATTCAAGTTGGCCAATTTGGCATAAATTTGGCAGGAAATCTAGGAAATCTATGAATTATCGAATTATCAGTTGATTTTTTGATTTTTCAACAACTTATAGATGAGATGATATGACCACTACTATAGCTGTAACAATTAAGTGTTAATTTAGTTAACTACACGATCGATCGAGATTGATTATCATTGATTGGACAATTTAGTTTGTTATGAATTAGTTAATGCAGTATTCAACTCAAGAGTCAAGTTCAGTAATTTCATTGAATAACTGAACGACGTACACATTATACTAGCTAACAGATAGCTTTCTTCAATTCATTTTACTCTCAATTTTATTTAATTTGCAGGTTTTACTCTTTATCATATATCGTTTATCGTTAATTATATAATTTTTTTTTTTATTGTATTGTAGTTAGGTACGTAATATGCTAATTAAATAAACAATTAAAGTGATGAAATTCTAAAACAGATAAAATAAAATGACAAATTTAAAAGAGCTAAAGCATAAAAAAACAACAGATAAAACATGAAAAAGAAAAGGAAAGGAAATACAAAGAAGGACTAAACAAACAGAAAAAGAAAATATCAAAAAAGAAAAAAATAATAATAATCACCAATAAAGTAAAATGAAGAATATAGCTAGTATATATGAATGAATGAATGAATAACTTGATCAGAAACCATAGACTGAACAATTAATAAAATAAAATAAAATAAAGAAACCAAAAGTAATATGACAAAATAGAAAAAACATATAATGAATCATAAATAGAAAGCAATTAAGAAAAATAAAAAATAATTAAAACCTAGTAAACTACCTATATTGTTTAAAAATCAATAGACATCTGGAATAAGATTATATAGAATGAATAAATATGACATATGGTAGTAACAGCATGTAAAAAAACCCACAAAGCAATTAAAACAAAATAAAACAAAGATATAAGTAAAAAAAATAAAAATAAAAAAGTGTATGAATAGAACAGAACTCCTCTAAATGTTTTGGAATCATTGATAATTATTTCTATAAGCATGTTTGACTATTAGCTTTTAAATCTCTAAGTAATTGAATCTTTCTTCTTCTTGCATTAATAAACCAATTAGCTAATTGTTGATTTGATAAACCAGTTTTTCTAATTAATTCTAATTTTTCTTTAGAATTTGGATATGGATGATCTAAATTATCATTTAACCAATTTAATAAAATAATTGTTGTCTTTTTTGGTAAATTTGTTCTCTTCTTTTTTAAATGTGATTGACGTAATTGTTGTTGTTGTTGCTGCTGTTGTTGTTGTTGTAATGGCATAACAATAGATGATTGCATTGTTGGTGTTGGTAAACCATGTAAGTTTGGAAGAAATTGTTGTGGTGGTTGAGGATAAGAATGTTGTTGTTGATATTGAACAGGAATCATTGAAGATATATCTGTTGGTGTATTTGGTGTAAGTAGTTGAACAGAAGGATAATGATCCAATGGGATAGAAACAACTGGAGGTATGTTTGAACGATTCAATGAAGGAGGATAGTTTTGGATATGGTCCCTATTTTGAGATTCAGAAAGAGAAGAAGATGAACTTGATCTTGAAGATAAAGGAGAATAAGGATATGATTGATAAGCTGGAATAGATAAAGCAGGTAAAACAGGAGTAACTTGATGATTGCTATTATGAGAAGAAGAAGGTTGAGAAGTAGATTGAACTTGAGAAGCAGGATTTAGAATTGATTGTAAAGGAGGTAATTTAACTTTATTTAAAGGTTTAATAGAATCAAATTTTGAAGAAACAGAATATCTGGATAGATCATAGGATAATTCTGATGGAGAAGTTGGAGGAGAAACCCTTTGAGAAAAAGGAGGTAGATGATAAGTAGCAGAGGAGTTCATATTCATATTGTGAAACAGTAGCAAATGAATAAATAATAAAAGGAGAAAAAAGGAATATAACGAGTGTAAGTTTGTATAAAAGAGTGAAGATTTGAGTTGGACAAGGGTATTTTCAGTTAAAAGGGGATATAGTAGGGAGATGTTGTAGGTGGTGAAAGAAAAAGGAGGAAAACGAGGTTTTTATATATAAAACTGGAAAATCAAAATCAATTCAATTAAGTGAATGAATTAAGTTTGTTTTAGCACGCTAATTGAGGTGCACTATTGTTAATTGGAATGTTCGATATTCGATTAATCGGGAAGGTATTTTTTAACACCCGCGGCCGTACTCCCAGCAGTCCCAGCTGCGCGCCGCGTCCGCCGTGGCCAGGGGCGGGTCGCGGGAACTGCTGGGTGCGTCATCGTCTGGGGCCTTAATTATATATATTAATGGGCCCTGGGTGGGGATCGGGCCGGATTGGCACAGTGATAGAGTGTTTCATTGCAAGTGTTTACAGCTATATAAGCTAGTACGTGTAGTATATATATTTCAATTTTCAAGGTTATAGAACTATATGATCTAGCTATAATTTTGTATATATATATTCTCAGATGAAATTACTAAAAATAATAAATCAATTCAATACGTCGATCGCGAAAAAATATATAATATCAGGATCTCCGGCCGCGTCGCCGCACACGACAAAGTTGACATTGATCAAATTGATTCGCAATTGTACATTCGCGCCTTAATTAACTGCATATTTTACATTATATAACCGTTGGTTTCCCGTTGCCATGCATGCAACTGAATTGAAATTTCAAAACAACAATCATGATCAATTTTATAATTTTAATAATTTTAATTTTTTTTTTATACGTAACCTGTTTAAATACAGGCTACAGGGTCAGTATACAGTAGAGCAGCTAGTATAGGTATATACTATAGCAGTATATCTATAGCTATGATTACGTATATTATAAGTTATCGATGCATTAAAATTAAAAATCATATAAATATTTAATATATATATTATAAAAATTTCAGGCTTTCAGGCAGTAAATTTATATAATAATCAAGACATATATCTTGAATTCTGGATCATTATAATTAATTGCGTGGACGTTTTCAAATAGTATATGGTCACGTGTGCTTATATAGCTTTAACAGTCAGACGACTGATTTTAATAAGCAATATATTTACTATTATAATCTTTTAGTGCCAGTGCCTGGTTTTGGTTTTAATATATATATTTTAACCGCGGCCCTTAATTATGTATATTACATACCGTGACATATATATCTAAAATTATAAGTTTGAGGCCGTCCGGGAACATATTTTTAAGCTAGAAAAAATCCTGAAAAAATAGAAATTAACATATAATTAAATTAATCAATTTTAATTATAATTAAGAAATTAAGAATTTGAAATTTATATAATTTATAATTAATTTACTACATATATGTAATTGTAAAAAATGAAAAAAGTTGAAATAATTAATGAAAAATAGGTAATAATTTAACTGTTAAATTGTAACAATTTGCTCCTCAATCCATATAATTATTTAAAGACTTAAAGTTATATACTGTTTTACAACCGTGAAACATGATTTATATATGATTATAATCCAATTATTCAAAACTTTGTTAACCAATATCGGACAGCCTGAACAGGGAAGGAAAAAGCCGTTGTCCCTTTGGCTTAGAATGGCTAAGTATGCGCCACGTGGCACAGTCAGTTTAGCCCCATTTTTTATACACCGAATCGGTCCGAATGTTTTTATTTTTCGGATATTATTATGGCAAAAGTTTCGGAATTTCAATTTTTCAGACTGGTTTTCAAATTTTAAAGAAATTGTGCACTTTACCTGATTAACTTGATTATAATTTATAGACCAACAACAATGTTAACAACATATTAATTGCTCATATATATATTAATTGCTCATATATATTTATAGCTATAGCTATATATATTATATATTTCATATTATAATTATATTAATTATATCAATTAAAACAATTAAAACGAATTGAAATTGAACTAAAAATTTATCTAGTTTTAATTATAATCATGAAAAATTAAATGCAAGATCGATGTATTTATATAAATGCAAAAAAAAGATATATGAATTCAGAATTATATATAGTAAGTACTTAATATTGGTGAAAAAACAAAACGAACAACAAATTAAAACAATTAAATCAAATCACATTAATTTTAATTAATATAGTAAATAATAAATTTTAGAATAGAAAAATTAAAACATACACTTACGTATACGTAGTTATGGTAGTAGAAGTAGAAACAGAGAGATGCACATATGGCATATGCCAAAACAAGATACAAAAAAAACAAATTATAATTAACTCACCTTAATATGATGTTGATTGATAAATTGATTGATTGATATTGATAATTTGTATTGATTAATTAATTTACAAATTGGTTGTAACAGTCATAGTTTTTGAATTAATTAATAAAACTGGTGGTAAACCATCACACCAAATATTTAAATTCATAACATAATCTAAACAATCAGTTTCAGATAAATGTAATCCAACATCTGGTATTGGTAATGTTGTAAAAATTAATGCTGTATCTTTAATATTTGAACATTTTGACATTAATTCATTTAAAATTAAAAATTGTGCTTTATCTGATGCTTCATTAAATGAAAATGTTAAATTATCATATGATGTTCCTGATTCATAAATTGGCTCTTGTGATGGTGGTGGTAATAGACATGGTTGTTGTTGTAATTGTTGTGGTTGTGACTGTGACTGTGATTGTGGTTGTGAAGGTGATAATTGTAATAATGAACTTTTTGAAGGAACTGTATGTAATTGATTAGTAGTTGAATTTAAAGTCATTTCATCAATTTGTTTTGATGCAACAGATCTTGAATCACCATGAACAAATCCAACTGATGGTTCATTACCTTGAGCATTTTCAAAAACTTGTGAATTTGGTATTGTATCAGCTGAAAATCCTAATGATGCTTTACCTCTTCTAATTGATGATGTTGATTTTAATGATTTTAATAAAGGTCTTCTATCTGTTGTTGTTCCTTGTAAAGTTGGTGAAACAATTGACGATGTTGGTTTTAAATTTGGACTATTATAAGTTGATGTTGAAGAAATTGATGATAATGATTCAGTATCAGATGAAGGATAATCTAATGGACTTTCATGAGTTTCATAATATGTATGTCTAATATCATGAGATGTAATTCTATTTGTAACCATTGATAATGAAACGCCTAATTTTAATAAATTTGGGGCAGTTAATCTTCTCTTTGTTGATTTACCAAGTTTTCTAACAGCATGTGAATTAACTTGAACTATACCTGAATTTGGAATTGAAATTTCAATTGGATCAACTTCATCATTTGAATCGTGATCTCTAAATTCTTTTAATGATTGCCACCAATGATCATCAACTAAAATCTTTTCAATTTTTTTAATCATATTAGGATTACGAATTTCTTCACCTTTTAATAAATAATTATAAGTTTTATAATTACCTGTAGTTAAACATAAAACAACAATTGTTGCTTCAATTCTTAAAATTGTTAAAAGTGATTTTAATCTTTCTCTTTCTTCTTCAATATCATTTGGATATTCGACAAAAACAACGACTCTTAATTTATGAGTTTTTTTCCATGAAGGAACAGTATTTAAAATTGCACCTAATTGTAAAATTAATGTATAAGTATCAAAATTTGTAGTTAAAATGTTTTGATCACCTGATTGATTAACAACTTTTGAAGCCATTTGAATTGGATATAGATCAATATATTTCTTTTGATCAAAACTTAATTGATTTTCAGCATCTGTTGGTATATGTAATCTTGGAAATCCTTTAGCAACTGCAATATTACTTTCTAATAATGACAGATCTTCTAAAACTTGAACCCATTCAGTTAATTTTAATTTAGATTCGGTTTTCATTGAATCTGTTGGTAAATTCATAAATTTTCCAGTTAATTGATGTGAATAATCTAAAGTTGTATTTTCAAATTTAACACCTTGAGGTAATTTTGAAACATAAACTGATAAATCATAAAATCCAATAATTGTTAAATTTGGTTTCATACCACCTAATCCACTACCTAAATAAACATTTCTAACACCCCATACAAAACTTGGAGCCATTGAAATTTGAATAAATGCTTTAATTTTAGCTAAATCTCTTAATTCTAACCAAGCTTTTTTACTATTTTTTAAATCTTTTAATCTATCTTGAAAAGTTTGACTAACTAAAACATGACCTAAAACATATAATCCACCTTTTTTTAAATGATTACAAAAACTAATTAATTTAAAACTTGTTCTTGGATTATCAACTAATAATAAAACTTGAGGTCTCCAATATTTAACATTATCTTGTTTTAATTTTAATAAATATTTTCTAACTTGATGATAAATTAAAGATTGAGAAACATCACCCCATTGTTTTGGAGGAGAAACATAATGAATAAACAGAATTAAAAACATCAACATTATAAAAATTAATGATGCAGACATACCATCAACTATAAACATAGCAAGACCTGAAAAGATTGTACCAACTAAAGCAGATTTACTATTGAAATATTTAAAACTTGGTCTAAAATTTGGAGCAGAACCTAATTTTAATAAGAAACAAGCTAAATTAGTAACAATAAAAGTCATTAAGAAAGCCATAGTAATTAAAGTTGCAATTTTATTGATATCACAAAATAAAAATAATTGACATAAAAGCCAAGTAAATAAGATAGCATAAATTGGATCATCAACACTATTACCAATACCAAATATTGATATACCTGGTAAAATTTCATCTCTTGCTATAGCTTGTAATAATTTAGCAGCACCAACTATACCAACGATGACAGAAAAAATTGAAGTAGACATTTCACCTAATAGAATTATAATTGGTGAGATATTAACAGTTTGAATAACTTGAACATCTGTATATAATAAATCTCTTGGAATTGAACCACCAACTGAGATAATAACTAAAAAATAACAAGTAAAAGTAATTAATAATCCACTTAATGTACCTGTTGGAATTGATTTAGATGGATTTTTTAAATCTCCACTCATTGAAGCACCAGCTAATATACCAGCAGTAGCAGGAAAAAAGATACCAAATAAATCATTAAAAGTTTCAATCGAATCTAATTGAGAACCAGCTGCACCTTTAGTAAAATTTGGATATAAATTATCTTTCAATATGCTCCAAGAAAAGCCAGTATCAATTGTATTTAAATCGTGATATTCAATAGGTTTTTTGAAAATAGCAGAGAATGGAATAGAAAGAGTTGAAGTAATTAAAATGATACATAGATAAGTACCTGCTTTTGAAACAGCACCAGAACCAATTAAAGCAACTACTGTACATAAAGCTAAGAATATTGTACAATAAAGGAATTGATACCAATAAGAAACAGGGAATATTTTAGCAATTGCACCATTATCTGAATTAAAATTATACATTAAAGGTTCAATAAAACCAGCAACATTTAAAGAAGAATTTAAAACTTGACCAATGAAAAAGATGATACCTATAGAACCACCAAATTCTACTCCTAAACTTCTACTAATCATATAATATGCACCACCACCTTTAACAGTACCATTTGTTGCAATTGCACTAACAGATAAAGTAGTTAAAAGATCTATACCATAACTCAGTAATAATAATAATAAAGTACCAAATATACCCATTTGACCAATTATGAAACCAAAACGAAGAAACATTAAAATGGATAAGACATTTATAGTTGTTGGTAAAGTGACACCACTAATGGTATCTAATTTATTTGATTTTAAATCAGGTAAATCATTAGATTTAATTGAAGATTTTTCAAAAGGTTTATTAACATTTGTAGAATTGTTTAAAGAAGGGGTATTATTATTGACATTGTATAACAACGAGTTATTATTTCTTCCAGTTGTTGAAGAAGGGTGAGCTCTTGAAGAAGAAGAAGCAGAAGAAGAAGCAGCACCATAGTTTGGGTTTCTCATTGAAGAATAACGATTGTTTGGATTGTTCTTGTTTTGTTTTCTGTCTTTGCCAGACGCTTTCCTGAGGTAGTCACTGATGGAACCCTGCATGGCGAGTGAGCAACAAAACGAGAGAAGTAGGAAATATCTGAAATCAACAGGGTTGCAACAATCAAAAACAACCATCTGAAGATATAGATAAGCTGAATACTTAATTTTGATCTGTTTCAATGCTGCGTCGATCGGCGCAAGGGCACGTGACCGAGAAATGGGCGCGTCGCTGTTGTTTTGAAAATTAATTATAAGAAGAAGGAGATGAGGAAAGGAAAAGGGCAACACAACTACCACTACTACTTCTACTCTCCAGCAATGTACAGAGGAAACTACAGAGGAAGAGGAGGCCAGCACCCAAGACGGCAGCAGTACCAGGACCAGGACCACGGACACCAGTACAGGAACAACAACTACTATCAGCAATACCAAAATGATTACCAGAGATACCCTCCTTCACATAATCAACAATACCAACAATATCAACATCAACCTCAACTTCTTCAAAATCCAATACGGAACAGTTCACCTATAGCACATTCTCCAATTAATCCCGTAAGTATTAATACTACCAATAATGATATTAGAAATAATATCCCATCTTATAATACCCCTATTGATCCGCCAGAAAACAAACCTGAAATAACTAACTCTTCTAGTACAACTTCTAGCAGTTCACATGATGATCATATTGTTAATGTTAATTTAAAAGAACAAAGATTGAAAGCATGGAAGAAAAATTCTTCTTCTACTGGTTCAATTAAAAAACCTTCTTTGATGAATTTTAAGAAGAATGCAGTTAGAAAGAAAATCATTTCTAAAACAATTAGAAAACCTTTAAATTCTTCTTTGTCTAATTTTCAAGCAGATGATGATAATACTACTACTACTACTAATAATAATAATAATGAATCAAAGAAACAAAACACAGAAACTTCAAGAGTTCAAAAAGATAATGATGATGAAAATATGGATATTGATACTATCATTTCAGAATTAAAAAATACAGAAAAATCAAATACTAATAATACCGAAAATATAAATTTAAATATAGAACTAGCAGATGAAGAAATTTTAGATATTAATGAAGATGAAGAAAATATTGATGATGATACAAATAGTAAAACAGCTAAATTAATTAAAGATTTAAATGAAAGAAATAAAAAAGATATTCCTTATCATGAACCAAGTTCAACTCCATTTATAAAATCTTTTTATAAAGAATGTGATTTTATTAAAAAATTAACTAAAAATGAAGTTGAAAGTTTAAGATTAAGAGATGGTATTCAAATTCATTGTAATAATAAAAAACTTGTTAAAATTCAAAAACCAATTTTAGAATGGAATCAATTAGGTTTACCTAGTTCATTATTAGATATAATTGAAGAATTGAATTTTAATTCCCCAACTCCAATTCAATGTGAATGTTTACCAAATATAATGAATGGATCTGATTTAATTGGAATTGCTAAAACTGGTTCGGGTAAAACTTTAGGTTTTTTACTTCCTTTATTTAGACAAATTATTTCAAATGAATTTTCTATTAATCGTAAAAATAAAGGTCATAGTGAACCTTTAAGTTTAATTATGACTCCAACTAGAGAATTAGCATTACAAATTTTTAAACATGCTTCAATTTTTCTTGATAAATTGAATTTAAAAGGTGTTTGTTGTTATGGTGGTCAACCAATAAATCAACAAATTTCAGAATTAAAAAGAAATAATTGTGATTTTATTGTTGGTACTCCTGGGAGATTAATTGATTTATTATGTATTAATGGTGGTAGATGTTTAAATTTAAGTAAAGTTACATATACTGTATTAGATGAAGCTGATAGAATGTTTGATTTAGGATTTGAACCTCAAGTTATGAAAATTATTAATATATTAAGAAAAGATAGACAAACTGTTTTATTTTCAGCAACTTTTCCACCAAAGATGGAAATTTTAGCTAAAAAAATTTTAAAAAATTCAATTGAAATTAAAATTGGTTTAAGAAATTTAGTTAATGAAAAAATTGAACAATTTTTTGAAATTTTAGAAGAGACTGAAAAATTTAATAAAATTTTAAATATTTTAGGTAATTTTAAAATTAAAGATTCAAATGGTAAAGTTATTATATTTGCTGATACACAAGATCGTTGTGATTCAATTTCAACTAAATTAATTTCAAGAGGTTATTTATCATCTTCATTACATGGTGGACAAGATCAATTAGATAGAGATTCAACTATAAATGATTTTGAAAATGGTATAATTGAAATATTAGTTGCTACATCTGTTGCATCAAGAGGATTAGATATTAAAGAATTAAATTTAGTTATTAATTATGATTCACCAAATCATATGGAAGATTATATTCATAGAGTTGGTAGAACTGCAAGAGCTGGTAAATCAGGTCAATCAATTACATTTTTAACACCAATACAAGAAAAATCAGCAAATGATATAGTTCGATTATTAGAATTATCAAATAAACCAATACCTGAAAAATTAGGTTTAATGGCTAATAAATTTAGGGAAAAATTAAAAGATGGTGAAATTAAATATAATTCTGGATTTTCAGGTAAAGGATTAGAAAAATTACAAGCAATTAGAGAAGAAAATAGAAAAATTACAAAACAAAATTATAAAATTAATGGAGGTGGAAATGGTAATAATGATGATGAAGAAAATAATGATGAAGATGATGAAATTGATGAATCAAATGAAAAAAAATTAGAAAATTCACCAATTTTTCAAGATTTAGAAATTATTTATTATAAACCTGAAGATAATGATCCAGATTCAACGATGTATCATGCTAAAGTATTTACAAATGATTTACCAAAAGATATTAGATGGTATTTAATTGGTAGAGAAAATATGGACCAAGTTAAAGAAATGAGTAATGCATCAATTACAACTAAAGGTATTTATTATGAACCTGGTCAAAAGATTGGTGAACAACCTAAATTACATTTATTAATTGAAGCTGATATGGAAAGTAAAGTTAGAGATACAGTTGAATTATTTAAACAATTATTAATTGATGCATTGGAGAAGTTTGGTGATGAATCAAAGAAAAAGTATACTATTTCATAATTATAATAAAAATAATAAATAATAAATAATGTTAATATTAATGTAAATTTAAAAATGCAAAAATTAAAAAATTAAAAGTTAAAAATTAAAAAGTGGGTACCCAATAACCAACCAAAGTAAACCCAAGGAAAAAAAAAAGATTCGTTATTAAAAAAAGATTCGTTATAAAAAAAAAGATGTCGTAAGTAAAGCAATAAATAGTAAATAAAAGGGGTAGGAAATATATACATCTAGTGTATGAAGAAAAGAAATTTAAATTTTAATAGGAACTGATTGAAAACGAATGAACTAAACCAGTAGTTAATGAATTATTTTTTATATGGAGAATTATTTAAAGCATCAAATAAATCAATTTCTTTATCACTTATTAATTCATCATCATTAAATTGAGATTCAGATAAAGATTTATTACTATTATTATTATGTTTTGAAAATTGTAATGATGATTTACTTTTATTTGTAAAATATTTTGTTATATTTGATAATTGAGATTGATCAATAATGTTATCTAATGGACCACCTATAAAAGGTTTTAAATTTAAATCAGTATCAGTTATATTTGAATTATTATTTGATATACTTAAATTTGATGAACTTGTATTATTATTATATTTTGAAATATTTTCATCATATGATTCAATATCATTATTATTATTATTATTATTTGTTGTATGCTTGTTGAAAAATTTCCAAGGAGTTTCTTGATATGCAAATATTAATGTTTGAATTGTACCATCCATTGCTTGAGCAAAAGCAACAATTGCAGATAAAGCATAACAAGGATTTTTATTTGAAAATCTATAACATTGAACAATAAATGGCATAATCCAAATTAATAAATAAGTAATTGGATAAATGAAAACTTGTTTTAAAGATTTTAAAGATTGTTTTTTACGAATTTTAAAATCATTTAATGAAGATTTAAATAATTCAATTGTAATTTCATTTTTTGTTAATTCTAATTGTCTTTGAATTATTATTTCATTTGAATCTGTATTTGATATATTATTAATGAATGGATCATCATTTGTATTTAAAAATGAAGTATCTTCATCTTTCATATGAATATTAAAAAAAGCATTATAAAGACCAAGTTTTAATGTATAAATCCAATCTTTTAATTTAAATGAAGATGAAGTACTTATTGAATCATTAATAGTATCATTTCTATTGATATTATTGTTATTATTATTATTTAAAGATAATTTAATTAATTTTTTATGTTCTTTTGTTAATTGAAAGAATCTATATGAAAAATAGATATAAATACCAAAATATGAAAATATGATAACAGTAATTGCAATAAATCTAACAACCCAAGCATTAATTACTCTTCTAACAGTTGGATAAGGGCCAATATAACAAAATGAATAATAATTTTGCATTCTATAACCACCAATAAAACTTGTACAAGTTAATAAGAATGGTAAACCAAATATAAATAATGTTAATAAAAAGAAATCAAATTTATATAAACCAGATTCTTCAGTATAAATATAATCATTTGTTAATAAATAACCATTATTTTCATTAATTAAAGTTTTTTCATTATCTGTTAAATTATTTGCAATTTGAGGTATAATTAATTGTTTTAAATTAAATGAATGTCTATTTTTTTTATAAATTAAATTAATTTTATTTTTTGTTGAATCTTTAATAACTATAATTGTATGTAAAGCAATTAAAATAATGACAGCATCAGAAGAAACAAAAGTTGTATTTGTTATAACACCAAAGATATCACAAGTAATATTATGATTAGGAGAAAAATATTGAGAATTATATCTTTTTCTAATTAAAGCATTTAAAGATAAAATTGGATAAATGATATGAACTAAAGACCTCAACAAATCCGTGATCATTAGATATAAGTATAGTTTGTGTCTATATTTGAAATAACATGGATTCATTCTGTAAATCCAATATAAGGAAATCAAAGTGCCGATAAAAGAGAACACAGCAGGAACTAGAGTAACGAGAATGAAACTTAAGAAGTGGGAGAAGTCCCAGCCATAGGTGAAGTCGTAGGAGGCAGCAGAGGCAGCAGCAGTATCTCCTGCGTTGGGCAACAACATAGCCATCTTGAAGCTTCAGACCATAAGCAGAGAAACAGAGAAACACCACTGACGAAGAAAACCTCTGAACTGACAATTTCACAGAGTTTCACAGAGTTTTAGGGTTTCAAAAAAGCAAGACCAGAAAGCCGCAGCGCCGCACCGAGGCAGAGACGCACGCCGCGCACCCCCTTGGGCTTGTTGCGGCTGCGGGCAGCCTGCCCAATCCAGGAACTATTCCCGCAATCCCCGGTGGGCAATTTCGGTTTATGAATTTTATGAATGAATCATCGTTGACTCACCATTACTCATATGAAAAGAAATTATATAGAGATAACTGACTGCTGTTGCTCTTAGAGTCTTAGTTGGATAACTTGGATCCAATATTTGTAAGTTTAGATAAGATGTGAATCCGGATAGAACCCTGGATACGATAAAACACCGGATAAACCCCGGATGACCTGGATGACCTATTTTTATCTTTATCATCGATATTACATACTCAATTAAAATGATTAATTTTATTATATTAATACATTATTGGTCATTATTGACTTTAGCAATATTACACAATAATGTATACTATACGTCGTAAATAAAGACCCCAAGAAAAGTTAGAAAACTATAGAAAAACCAAAAAAACTACTCAATTGAGTATATATTGCTGCTGTAACAAATTAAAGAAATCGAACCGAAACAATTGCCAAGTCGGTACTTGAAAGTTACAAAATTAAAATTAAATCTCTCCTATAGCTAGAATTTAATGTAAAAATTTTGATAACTTTCATCGATCATATTAATTATATATAATGAAATATTCGGTTTAGTCATTATAGACTTTGAATTCATGCAATTATCATGTTTATTAAATCATTTTCAAATGTAATAAACAAATTGTAAAATTGTAAAATCAATTTATTGTGAATGTTACAGAACGCGAAAAACAAAGTGCCATTTGAGCCGCTCGTCTTATTGCGCGTCGATCGACCTCGCCCGACGGAGATAATTTTCTTCACCGGTCGGCCATAAATTGTATATAATTAATTTTGATAAGCAAAATTTGAAATTAAAAATCGACAATTAACTGTTTTTCAGTGTTTTTTTACCTGATTTTACTAGATAAATATAGTCAAACACAATGACTGTGGGTGATATCCCTATGACATTTGATGAAGCTAGAGCAATCATTGAATCTGGTCAAATTGATAAACTTTATAGATCTACTGATTGTTTAAATAAATATCATGAATTTAAATCAAATTTACAAAAAAATGGAATTGATATGACTACAAATTTATTAATTAATCAATTACATTGGTTACCAAAAACAACATCAAATAAATTACCAATTGATCATATATTTAAAAATAATTTATTTTCATATAAAGATATTAAACCATTTTCAAATTTAAATGATATAATTATAACAAATAATGAATTTCCTTATTATTTTGAAGATAATGTAGTTCATTTATGTATTTGGTTGAAATCTCCAATGTTACCTGATCCAAATTCAATTAAAGGTGATATTTCAAATTTAAATAAAAATTTAATTAAATTATTTATTGAAAAAACTTTTATTAATTATTTAAATATTTCAATTAAAAATATTTTTTGGTTTAAAAATTGGGCTGCTTTACAAAGTGTTAGAACTATTCCTCATATTCATGTTGTTATTAAAGATATTAATGATGATCAATTAAATAAAATTTTAAATACTTCTGGTATTCCTTTAGATTATAATGAATTAAATTTAGATGAATTAAGTAAAGATGATTCAATTTTAGATAATGAATCTGTTAATTCAAAATTATAATTAATTCATATTATTACTACTATTTATTTCTTTCTCTTTATTTTAGACATACAGTGTATACCTTGCATGTATATTAATAGATTAAAATATAAAATATAAAATATAAAATTACATTAATTAATGAAATGGATCATCTTTAGGTAATAAACTCTTTGATTGACGACATAACAAATCAATAACATCATTAGTTTGTATAGTAATACCACTTTGATGATTTATAGTATAAATACCAAATATTGAAGAATATGGTGAACCATCATCTGTTCTTCTAAATTTTGACATTTTTTTACTAATAATTGAATTTTTATCCTTTTCACCAGTTTTTGGAATTATATTTGGTATTGAACATCTAGCAGTTTTATTTGCAGTTGAAAAATTATATCTTTTTTGATTATTTTTATTTGATATTATATCAAATAAATCATAAAATTCTTCATCAAATGGTTTTTTAATATTTTTAATAATTATATTTGGTCTAAATGATTCCATTTGAATATATGAACCTTCTTTACCAACATCATTATAAATTTTATTAAATGATTCAATTGATGTTAATAATAATGGGAAATAATCTTGAAATTTTGTATTTCTAATTAATTTTTTATTTTTTAAACCAAGTTTACATAATTTACCTTTAATTGAATATAATAAGACTATATCATTTGATAAATTAAAAAACTTTTTAAAATCATTTGTTAAAAATTTATCAATTACATAACCATTTAATTTACTATTCCATAATTTAATTTCAAATTCTTTATTACCATTTGAACTATATTTTAATAAAAATTCATCATTCATTTCACATGGTAATTTAAAACATCGACTATTATATTCAAATTCAAATTCTTTTGTTAAATTATTAAAATTTTTAATTTTTAATGTAATTAATTTTGGTGATTTTGGTAAATTAATCGGTTCATAATAATTTAATTTTGAATTGAATTTAGCCAACATATAAATTCTATCATATTTCAAACCATAATCTGTTAATTCCCATTTCTTAACTTTATAACCTAAAGTAGTTGATTTAATTGGATATAAAATTAATGAATCAATATTACCACCAAATTCACCATAAATTTTTTTATTTAATAAAAATTTATTAAAATTAATTAATAAAATTGATTTCAATTTTAAATTTAAATTATAAAATTTTCTAATTATTAATTTAAATTTTGATTTTTTTGGAGTTTCTAAATAATTTTCAAATTTAATTGAATTTAATTGAATTAAATAATTAATAAATAAACTAATTGTTAGTAGACCAATTGTATATTCAATAAACATGATTGTATGAATATTGATCAGTAAAAAAGAGGAAGACAAATTGACATATTTAATTCAATTAATTCAATTCAATTAAATAGGTTGCATCGATATCCTTATCAACTTATCATCAACACTCCCAAATTCCCAAATTGGACTTTCTCTCGCTGTTCAACTTCCTTCGATTGATAACAGAAACATTCCAAGTTGAAATAGAAATGATTGTTTTGATAATATTTTATTATTTAACTGTGTAACAAAATAAACTGAAACTATACTGTAGTCAATTGAATTGAATGAAATGATTTCGGATCCGGAAATATTAGCTTCACGTGTTCTGATCACGTGCGCCTATACAATTTTGATATGATCATCATCATGATCATGGAATTAGCAACATTAACATAACATAAGTGTAGGTGTTTAGATTGGCTTAGATATAATTCAAGAATGATTGATGGAGGTGAACGTAAATAGAAGAAAAAGCTCAAAAAGCACAAGATGGTGTTGAATATCTGTTGATGTTTTTTGTAGTGTTTCAGAGGGGAATCATTTGATATTAAGGAAGCACCTTTACTGTAATAGAGACTTATATATAGTAATTGTCGTTGTTGATAGTTGATATGGTAGTTGAAGTTGTTGTTAACATTTCTATTGTTTGTAATTTCAGTTCAACAAGTAACAATTAAGTGAATTAACACACAGCCTGTTATCAGTGTTATGCAACTGCACACTGAACAAGAACAGGCTAAGACACTGTTTTATGCCTTATTAGATCGTATTTGGTTCATTTATACCACCATATTTCATTATATTTCATTATATTTCACTATACTTGGTTATAATTGGTTATATTCTCCCAATATTACTATTCCAGATATTCTGCTGTTTCATTAAACTCGATCGTTGCAACGCTTACCTTTTTTAAGTCGTTTGCCCTTTTTAACACTCTCTTTTCTTACCCTGATTTACTTTCTTTCAAATTGAAGTCCTTTAATCATCTCTTATATCCAATTAAAAATCAAAAGTTATATATTAAACTTAAAAGAAAACAAACTTATTTTATAAATAAATTTTTTAAAAAAAGACAATCAAATTTCAATTTTTTAAATAAATTTAATAAATTTTTAAATAAATTTATTAATTCAAATTCAAAAAAAGATCAAGTTTATTTTTTTTTATTAGAAACTGAAGAAGCTAAAAGAATTATATTAAAAGGTTTAAATAAACATAATCATATTAAAATGTCTTCTCCTACTCAGGTTCCTCAGGCTCCTGGTTCAAATTCAAGTAATGGGACTTCTTCAACAACAAATAATAACCTTGAAGATTCATTTTCTTCTTATTTAACTTTTGGTAAACAAAAACTGATAAGTGCCGTTAAAACAACTAAAGATTCAACTTATTTCAAATCTTTATCAACTGCAATTCAACAAAATTTTAATATTGATGATCCAACAAATCCACAACAACCAATCGAACCAACAATTCCTGATGATGCTGAAATTAATTTATATGAAACTTATTCAAGATTTAATGGTAAAGAATATATATCTGAAATCTCAGGTTCTGTTTCATCTCCTGGTTTAATGAATAGAAAAAATAGATTATTAGTTTCTTTAGTTCAAAAATTAGCTAATAAAACAACAACTATTCCAAATGCAACTGTTAATCAATTAGAATCGGAATTACAAAATTCACTTGTTCATCCGGATGTTAAAAATTCAAATACAACTGATTCAGAAATTCAATCAACTTATTCAATGTCTACAACTAATTCAAATAATATTAATAATAATAGTAATACAACTGATATAATTAAAGAAAGATTACAAGGTATAATTGCTAGAAATGTCGTTAAAACTCCAATTAGAATTACAATTGGTTCTCAAATTGAAGTTGATCATGTTTTAGGTGCTAATTTATATACTGATACAATTGGCTTTTTTCATATATCAATTGCAACTCCTTATCCACCTTCTCAAATTGCTGTTTCTTCAACGATTAACCCTGATATTATTAAAACTAAAGACACTAAAATCCTTGATTCAAAAGGTATATCAATTATAAGTGATATTGATGATACTGTTAGAATTACTGGTGTTGTTGGTGAAAGACGTGAAGTTTTTAGAAATATTTTTTCAAAAGATTTTAATGAAGTTGAAGTTCCAAGATTATCTTCTTGGTATAATTCTTTAAGTAAAGATTATAATTGTTCAATTCATTATGTTTCGAATTCTCCATGGCAAGTTTATAATATAGTTTCTTCATTTATTGATTATGTTAATTTACCTGTTGATTCAATTCATTTAAGACAATATTCTGGTAATTTAATTCAATCTTTTATGCAACCTTCAGCTGATCGTAAAAAATCTTCTTTATTAAAAATTTTAAATGATTTCCCAGATAGAAAATTTATTTTAATTGGTGATTCTGGTGAAATGGATCTTGAAGCTTATTTAACAATTTCAACTTTATTTCCAAAAAGAATTTTAGCTATTTATATTAGAGCTTTAAATGGTGCTTTTTCTTCATATAATGAAGATTCTAAAATTTTTAAAGAATTAATTGAAATGTTAAAATTAAGAAAATTAAAACATATTAAACCTTCAACAACAAATAATAATGATCCATCAATAATTGATAATGAAGATCCTGAACCACAATCTGAGGCTGTTATATTTGAACAACCAAAAGAAGGGGATGATGTTGAAGATGTAAAATTTACTAAATTACCTCCAATTCCTCCACCAAAACCAAAGAAACTGAAAGGTGAACCAATTAATCATCCTGTATTACATCAAATTCATACTTCTGTTTCAACAATTCATGAAACTGCTAAAAGAACAATTAATTCTACAATTGATACTAATACAATTAAAAAATCTTTATCAACTCAACAAATTAATTTACCAAGAAGATCACAAACTACACCTGAAATCGATGATGATTTACCACCTTCATTACCTGCTCGTAGAACTAATACCTCATCACAAATTATAAGTAATAATTTAATAACAGCAAATAGAATACCATTTTGGGGTAGTAATACATCAACAACTGAACAATATCCAACATCAGAAGGTGCAAATGGTGGATATGAAAGTGATGGAATTAATGAAGAACCATATGATAAAAAGAAAGTTTTATGGAAAGAAAGAATTAATAGAATTGTTAATGAATTACCTGAAAATATTGAATTTAAATTTTGGTGGGATCCAACTGATATAATGGATGAATCATTTAAATTAATTGAAAATCAATTAGAACAAGAAAAAATTAATGATATTAAAAATCCTTTAAAAAAATTAGTTAAACAACATAATTTAAATAAAAAGAAAGACAATGATAATAATTTAATCGATTTATAATGAATAATTTACTTGTTTTAATTAATTAATTACTTGTTTATATATGATATGATATGATGTATTTTACTATTTTTTCTAATAAAACTATTTATTTTTTGGATATTATTTTTATTATCGTACAAGGAAATAAACGTTTCAATTAAAGTAAAGATTAATGTAAATGTAATATAAGAAAAGTAGTTGATATACAAAAGAAATAGAAATGCAAATGCAAATGTATAGAAATGAATGGTATATATGTAAAAAATTATGAATTGGCCTCAAGGAAAGCATTTGAACCATCACCATAATCTTTAATTTCTTCATAATCTTCATCATCTTCATTTTCAATTTCATCCAATTGTTTTTTGAATTGAGACATATCAATTTCTGTGCCTTTATCATTACTAATTTCATCTTCTCTGAAATATTTATCTTGGAATTTCTCTAAAATGATTTGTCTACCAGTTTTTGTACTTTTAGCAGCTTCAGCTTTTGCTTTTTCATTTAATCTTTTTTGTCTATGTTCAACTTTCCATTTATGGAATGATTCATTATTAATTGGAGTTAATTTATCTTTTGGTAATGAATCTCTTTCAGTTTCTATAAATTCTTCTAATGTAATCTTAGGTTGTTGATCTGCAGCTAATTTTTCTAATCTTCTTTGTTCTTTAGTTTTTAAAACAAAACCAGGAGGTAAAGAATGTCTATATTTACATTCAATTTTCAATTTTGGATCTGAATCAGGACATGTCCAAAACCAACCATATTTTCCATTTTCAACAGCTTGAATGAAATGTTTACAAACTATATCAGTCGTTGTCTTTGGATTACCATATTTTGATAAAATAACTTTTCTTAATTTTTCTTCATCCCAATTATCCATTGTATCTTTTTCTTTTTCAGCTCTATCATCTTTCTCATCAGTATATAAATCTCTTTTAACAGCTTTTCTACCAACATTTAAATCATGAGAAAATTTACAATTTTTACCTCTTGAACATGCACCAGCTTTAAAAAATTGACATAAAATTGATTTTGGATCAACACCAAATGGGATTTTTTGAGAAGGTATTGAAGATTGTAATAATTTAGCAGCTTCTTTCTTTGCTTCTTCAGCAGCTTTTCTTTCGGCAGCTTTTCTCTTTTCCAATTCTAGTTGTCTTCTATTATCACCAACATTTTGAACTTTTGCAATATGTTCTTGAACTTTTTTAGATTTATTTTTATTTTTCAATCCAAAAGTTTTATCTTCTGCTGATTTTGCAACTCTTTTAGCCTTTGTCTTCTTCTCTGCTTCCTTTTGCTTTCTGACGTCTTTGTTCTTGTTCTTTGGTGGCATTTTTGCCTGTCAGAGTTCACCTGAAAACTCACCAATTACTCCAAAATTCAATTCAAATTTCTTCAATTTTTTCAATTTGCGCGCACACGACCTCTGAAAAGGAAGGCTGTGCCAATTCTCTGAGTTTACCAGAAAAACCTATAATACATATTAAAACTAGACAAATCCTTTCAACAACTCTTTTCTTAACCATGAATATGTCCAGAGGCAACAAAACTTTTTCTTATGATTCCTATATTTTATACTGGTTTGCTATTGATTTTATTCAAGGTGCTGAACTTGATTTTGAAAGAGATACTGACTTTAGAATCAAAACTATCATTCCAAGACATATTTACACTTTCTTCAAGACATATGATAGATTGATCAATGCTTTCTTGGAGCTTGTTGCTATATCCAAAACTGAAGATACTGATTCTTCCTATGGTAAAGCTGTATTAAATATTTATTTTAATATGCCACCATTCCTATACCTTTTCTCTAAATCACCACCAAAGACTTATGTTGAATTTCAAAACTTGAAATTTCCAAACGTTCCTGAGTGCACTTCTACTGAATCAGTTTCAAAAGGCCATCCACCTTCTGCACCAAAGCATAAGTTTCCAAAGTATGAGAATAGGGGTATTTATGATCCATTCTATAATCAAATTGTTCGTCACACAGGTTCATTTTATGAAAGATTAAATCATTCCAATGCTAAAACTCTTTCTATTGTGATAAATTCAATGGAATTCAGTTTCAACTATAAAACCCATATTATAGCTTTGAATCAAACTGAAAAAGAAGAAAGAGTCAAGCATAACACCTTTCATGAGATTTCAAATGCTTTGGTTTTAGTTCAATTTTGTTTAAACATGATGAATGATTCAACTATTAAAACTGCCATGGAAGTTTCTATTCAAGATAGCAGAATAAAACCTGATATTTCATTATTACAAGAAGAACAGATAACAACTAGCAGAACAACTAAAATCAAGAACAGAATTTTTTGGACAGTTGAATGCAAATTACCAAGCATCAAATTTGTTGCTAAACGCATGTCTGGGGAAAGAGATAATACGAATAGCACCAGTATTAAAGCAATTGATATGGGCAATCAGTTTAGCAAACAGGGTTTCAGTGCAAATAATATAAATCTACTTTTTACAGATGGTATGGATTATCTTTTTTATTTTTTAAAACCTGATGTTGAATGTAAATCAAAAGCTGAAAACCCGGTTCTACCATACCAGTATTTTCGTGTTAATGTATACCATACTAATATAACTGTGGCACAATCATTATTCACTTCAATTTATGATGAATATTCACGAAATATACATCTATCTCCTGCTGTTATAGAATTAAATAAATTGTTTTTCAAAAATCTAATGAAATATTATTTTGGCGAAGACGAAGAAGCTCAATCCATTGGTGTTGTTAGTGTTGGAACAAGCCGTACTGGAACTCGAGATGATGATGCTGCTTTTAGTAGAGGTTCTCTAGATCCATATAATGGTGGATTCAATGGTGGATTCAATGGTGGATTCAATGGTGGAGATAGAAATACAGGCAGAGGTGGAGGACTTTTCAGTGGTGCTGGTCAACCTGGTTTTGGAAATTCAGGTGCTTACAGAAGTCACAAAGCTGGTACTAGTGAACCTTTAACAACATCAACAAGTGTTGGTTCTTCTTTGGGAGGTAAGGGTATCATCAATGATTTCTTAAATTTAAATTTAAGAGAAGATAAACCAATAAAGTATCGTTTGGATCTCATTCAAGATTCACTTGGAGAAAATCCATATCTGGTTTTAAAGTGTCAATTAGATGTCTTGTTTGAAAAATTTGAATTGCATTCGAATCTTCAAAAATTGAGTTTTGCTAAAAATGAAGTTTTGATAAAAATATTAGATGTTGAATGTTTTGATGATCTTTACAAAAATGAAGAATCAATAGTTTCTTTTAATGTTTTTAAATCAGATCTTATTATAGATTATTCAAATGAAGTCAAGATCAACAACTTGATTGATGAATATAATGAAACTCACCCAGATGATGAAATTTATTCTCCAAAGTTATTATTCCATGGTCAAATGAAGAATCATTCTGCTAAAATAAATGGCATAGTTAGACATTTTTATGGTCCATTTATGGTGTTTCAATATTTAGCTAATATGAGACATCCAACTACAGTTGAAGAATATGGAAAAGCTGAAGTTGAAGTTAGGAAATTAGCAAAATTGAACATTGAACATCTTGATCTAAGACCATCGAATGTACTATATGACGAAAAAAACGATACTTGTCATATTTTGGATTATCAATTTTCTAAAGTTTCTGATGATTTGAATCCTGAAGATGCTGTGAAGCGCTTCAAATCTACTTTTAAGATGTTCTTCGGTTGTTGATGAAATTTTTTTTTTGTTATTATATTTTTTTTTTCTAAAAGTTAATTGGGTTTTGGGTTTGGTTTAATTTTTGCTTTTTTTTTTTGAAAAGTTTGGTTTTATTTCTGTTCGAATTATTGTATTTTTATCAATATTATTATAATTTTGTTTTTTTTAAATGTTTTATTCAGTATTTTTTTTTATTTTCTTCTAGAGTAAAAATTTTTTATATCTTAATTGTTTTAAAATTCAATATATTATATTATTTTTATTGTAATAAATCCTAATAAACCTGTTTGCATGTATAACAATAAATAATTTAGAGAAAAATCAAAAAATGCCACAAAAAAATGATGCGCCACATTTGCTGCGCCATCTCTTTCTCTCTCTTTGGTAAGCCAATAAAATTCAACTGTTTCTAAACCATGCATTGCAATTACAATTTACCCTTATTTACTGTTTTTCCTATCAAAAGCACATTGAAGTGATGTTGGTGTTGAAATCTAAGAATAACCAGTTACAGATAAAGCTCCTGAAATCTTTGCTACAGAGAAACTCCCAACTCAGAAAATTTCAAACTGCTAGAACACTGGCTTATCAACAACAACAAAATAAAGCAATTTCTGTTAAAAAAATGAGAAGAGAATTTAATATAGCTTTAGCTTCAGGTTTAATATTGGCTACCTCTTATGTTGCATTAACAAGAAATGGGTTATTATCTGATTCTGTAAATGCAAATTCAAATTCAAATTCAAATTCATTTATTGATTCAAATAGTCAATCTAAACAATTTTTTTCAACTGCAACTACTAATTCTTTACAAAATACTGGAATTTCTCAACAACAAAATAAAGAAGGTATATATTTATTATCAGATTCTGAAGTTTCAACTAGATTAAGACAATTTGAAGAAAGTTATAATGTTAATAGAGGTAAAGGTGTTGTTAGATATGATATTTGTCAATTACCAAGTAATAATCCAATTGAAGATGATAGATCTGAAAAAATATTACAAGTTCCAATTCAAGATATATTACATAATAATGAAAAGGTTGAAGCTGATTGGCATTTTTGGTCTGTCTTTGATGGACATGCAGGTTGGAATACTTCAGCTAAATTAAGAGATAATTTATTAGATTATGTTATTAATGAATTAAATAATGTTTATAAAGTTAGTGATAAAAATTTAAGATTAGTTCCAAATAATGAAGTTATAGATAAAGCTATAAAACATGGTTTTTTGAAATTAGATGATGAAATTGTTAATAAAAATGTTTTAAAATTATTAGAAAATCCAAATAATAAAGCTGGTGCTGCTGAATTATTAATGCCTGCTTTATCTGGTTCTTGTGCTTTAATGTCTTTTTATGATTCACATTCTAATATTTTAAAAGTTGCTGTTACGGGTGATTCAAGAGCTTTATTAGGTTCTTTAAATGATGAAAATATTTGGACTGTTAATTCATTATCTGTTGATCAAACTGGTTCAAATCCAACTGAAGTTGCTAAGTTATTAAGTGAACATCCAAATGAACCAAATGTTGTTAGAAATGGTAGAGTTTTAGGTTCATTAGAACCAACTAGAGCATTTGGTGATGCTCGTTATAAATGGGCAAAAGATATTCAAGCTAAAGTTTATTCACAATTCTTTGGCAGACAATCTCCTGCAAATTTAAAAACTCCTCCTTATGTTACTGCTGAACCTGTTGTTTCAACAACAGAAGTTTCACCATCAAAAAATGATTTCTTGGTTATGGCATCTGATGGTTTATATGAAATGTTAAGTAATGAAGAAATTATCGGATTAGTTGTTAAATGGATGGAAAATAAAAAAATGATCAAACCACAAAAATCATTAATTGATTCAGTTTGGCCAAAATCAAAAGATAAAAAATTACCACAAGTTATTGATGTTAGTGATTCTTCAAGTAAAAAACAAAAACAACCTTTTAGAAGATCTAAAAATGGTTCACAAGGTTATTTAATTGAAGATGAAAATGTTGCTACTCATTTAATTAGAAATGCTTTAAGTAATGGTGGTTATAAAGATGATGTTAATATGTTAGTTAGCATCCCATCTCCTTTAAGTAGACGTTATAGAGATGATTTAACTGTTACTGTTGTCTTCTTTGCTGATAATGAAAAGCATACCGCTGATGGTGAAGCTGCTAAAGTTTCTACACAAAATTCTGGTACTTTGGAAATTAATAGAGAAGCTACAAGAGGAGGGTTAGATAAGAATGCTAAATCCAAATTATAATAGTTGAATTTGTCTTTTCTTTGTTGTTTTTTTTCTTTTTGCGATTTTGATTCTTTGCTTTCTTTGTTTGGTCTGGTATCTTTTTCTCTTTTTCTACTATTATTATTCTTCTTCTTCTTTTTTGATATAAATGTTTTGTTTTGCTTTAATTATTTTTGCTTAGTCTTTATATCTATTGTCTCTCACTTTCTTATTTAATTGCATTAATTTATTAATTTGTGTTTTTATATTTTATATTTTATATGGATTAGTTTAAAAAAATACCATTTGTTCTTTTGTTGTTATTATATTTTGTACGTAGTTTTTTAAAAAAAAGTTTTCTAAATTTGTTTTAATATGTGTGAAAAATTGTGGAATTAGTAAAACTATAAAAACAAAAAAAAAATATGGGGATAGATGTATAGAAGAAAGGAGACCACAAAATAAAGATAAAGAGGTTGAATTGAAAAAGAAGAAATACATAAAGAAAAAACAAAGAAAACAAGTTAAACAAGTTAGAAAAAAATACTAAAAAAACTGTAACATAAAAACCCTCCAAAAAGATCAAATATAATAAAAATAATTCAAGAAAAATAAAAATAAAAAGCAGTTAAATAACAAATGTAACAAGTAAAGATAAAATTAATAATAAGAAAATGCACCTATAAACTAAACTAAACAAAAGTAATAAATAATAATTTTTAACTAATTGTTATGTATTACTAATAATAATAATAAAAATTTAAATATAATCCAATATATATAATCTTTAATTAACATGCACAATTTTGAGAATTTAAATTTGAATCACCAGGTGAATTTAAATCAATTCTTTGAGTTGAAGTATTATTATTATTATCATTTATATTATTTTTATTTGAATTTTCTGGAATTTTTTCACCAATTGCCAAAAACACTTCATTAACATTATAAGAAGTTTTAGCAGAAGTTTCAAAAAACAGTAAACCTTCTTCATTTGCTAAATTTTTACCTTCATCAATTGAAACTTTTCTAGCATCATCAATTTCTTCACCAGTTTCTTCAGATAATACTAAATCATATTTGTTAGCAACTAAAGCAATTATAATGTTTTTACTTGCATTTTCTCTTAATTCATTAACCCAACGTCTTGCTTTAATAAATGAAGCAGGTTTTGTTAAATCATAAACAACTAAAGCAGCTTGAGCATTTCTATAATATAAAGGAGCTAAATTTGCAAATCTTTCTTGACCTGCAGTATCCCAAATTTCAAATTTAATTGTTCTTGAACCGATTGTACAACGTTGAGTTAAAAATGCAGCACCAATTGTTGGTTCTTTATTTTCTTGAAAATCATTTGAAACAAATCTTAAAACTAATGAAGATTTACCAACTGCTGCTTCTCCAAGTAAAACTAGTTTAACAGATGTTTGTTTTGTAGTTGACATTATGATTATTTATATTATTGGTATTATATTATTAATTTATTTATTATTATGAATTTATTTATTGTGAGTGGTGGCAATAAGAGATAAATAGATGAGGAATTATGTGATCTCTATGCAGGCAAAGAGTAGTGTGTGTTAGGGACAGAATAAGTGTGTGACAACGGGGAAAGTGTGAGTATATAGCAAAACACCTGTTTGATGGGGACTTGGTTTTGTGTAGTAGTTGGTTGTCTTTTAATCCTGTTCCATTGATCCCTTTAATAAATAAAATAAAATAGAAAACGAGGCTGTGCTAGATGAGCGACGCGTCGGCGCAGAGAAATCGATCGATCGACGCAGAGCATTGAACAGGCTCAAAAGGGCAATTCAACAAGAAGACAAAACACCTACAAGAACCTCTTTAAATATCACACAATATGCCACCAGAGAACTCAATCATGATCATGATGGTGATGGGTTGTTTCTCATCTTCACTGGCTCAAAATGTCTCAAGCTCAAGCTCATTCAAAAGCATTCAATGAAAAGACTTATGTCCCTATTTCTATGGGTTCAAGAACTCATAAATATCTACAACTTTCAAATGGTATCCTAGTATTACTTATATCTGATCCAACAGAAGACCTAGCTTCTTGCTCTTTGTCTGTTGCTACTGGTCATCATGCTGATCCGGATGAACTGTCTGGTCTAGCTCATCTTTGTGAACATATGGTTTGTGTTAGTTCAAAAGAATTCCCTGAAATTGATCTCTATAAAAAATCGGTTCTTAAAGCTGGTGGGCAATTCAATGCTGTTACTATTGCTGAAAAGACATCATACTATTTTGAATTACCTGTGAACAATGATGTTGTTTCTACTGTTTCAAGTGAACCTATATTCAATTATATTTTAAAGATATTTGGTTCATATTTTAAAACTCCTTTATTTAATCAAACTTATATCAAAAGAGAAATTATTGCTGTTGATAATGAACATACCAAAAACTGTTCTGCCTTAAATAGAATAAGTTATCATGGGTTAAGATTATTATCTAACGAAAAACATCCATTTCATAGATTTTGTACTGGAAATTTTTATACTTTAAATGATTTACCAATTTCTAAAAAATTAAATATTAGAGATGAATTAGTTAATTTCTTTAATGCTGAATATACATCTGATAAAATGTCTTTAGTTATCAGAGGCCCTCAATCTTTAAATTATTTACAAAAATTGGCTATTGCATCATTTGGTGAGATTTCAAATAATCATAATACTTCTAATAAATTATTTGGTGGATTGAAAAAAAGAACTAGTACTGGATCCAGTTTTAAAACTAGTTTATCTGATTTTAGTATTGTTAAAGATACTTGGCTACCAAAATATAAAGTTTTACCTTTTGATGATACTGAATTAAGTAGAGCTATCTTTATTGTTAATGACACAGAAACTCCAATTTTAAGATTAGTTTTTCCAATTTCACAATCAATTAAGGCACATCTAACACCTGTTGAATTATCTTCTTATATCAGTTGGTGGTGCTCTATGTTTGGTGATGAAAGTAAATCTTCAATTAATTCAACTTTTTTTGAATTAGGTTATATCAAAGAAACTTGTTCAATGACTCCTGAAATTTCATCTCAAGTGGAAGTTCTTGAATTACAATTGCAATTAACTCCTTCTGGATCTAGAAACTTGGATTCAATTTTTGATATTTTATTTAACTATATTAGATCTGTCTTTAATGAGAAATCAATTAAGCATTGTTCTAAGTTGATATCCCAATTAAATGGCATTGAATTATATAATTATATTCATGAAAATGTGTCAGACTATGCTTCTATTGAAACTAGAGAATTAAGTAGAAACTTATTGAACGATCAAAATTCTTTATCGAAATGGATTGTTAAAGGTTCACCAAGTTTTGATTTGAACGATATAACTGGCTTCACGGGTGCCTATAATGAGTCTGGTCAATGTAAAGATTGGTGGTTGAATCAATCTAAGAAATTTATTTCATTTGTTCAAAATACAATTGATCCAAATAATTTAATAGTTAGTTTAATTGGTCCTGAATCAAGTTTTAAATTTTCGAAAATTTTAGATTTAGGTTCTAAACAAATTGAAAAAGATCAATATTTTGGTTTTTCTTATAAAATTTTAAAACTATCAATTCCTGTTAATATTCTTGAAAATAATAAATTTTCATTAATTAGACCTAATCAATTTTGTCCACCCGATGTTAATTATCAATCTAAACTTTTATTGGAATTAAATGAGAATTCTAAATCTACATCTTTAGGTTATTCAATTCAAAATGATTCTGCTTCAACTGTTCCTAAATTAGCTTATCTTGATTCAGGCTATCAATTATGGGTGAAAAAAGAAAATGATTTATCTTTCAAAGATAGATCGTTTTTAACTTTAGAATTGACTAATATTAATATTAAACCAACTCCAAGTACCATTTTATCAATCCAAATCTTATGTGACTTAGTTAAAGAAAATTTAAGAAATGTTTTATATCCTTCATTAGTTTTACATTATGCTTATGATTTATTTCCTTCAATTAAATGTGAACCTGGTATTTTAATTCATGTTTCTGGTCCAAGTTCAAATGTTTATGGTGTGTTAAAATGCATAATTGATGAAATTATAAATATAACAACAAATTTTAGAAAAATTATTAAACCTGTTGATTTCAGACATTCAAGAGTTGGCTTAAAGTTAGATTATGGTAAATTAAAAGATAGCCCATCATTTACTTTGGCTTCATTAGGATTATTAGCCGTTTTAGAGCAATATACATGGGATTTAGAGTCTAGATTTGATGCATTAGAAGAATTAGAATTTGAAGATACTGCTAAGTTAGTTGATCAATTGTTTGATTGTTGTTATTTAAGTACATTATTACATGGAGATATTGATGCTAATAATTATAAAAATGATTTATTATCAATTATTCAACCATTAGTTAAAAACTTTTCAAATAAAAACTATATTCAAGCTTCAACAATTTATTTGCCTTCAAATTCTAATTTTTCGATTCATAGAGATTCATTAGATGAAACTAATGCCATATCATATTTTATTCAAATTGGTCCAAGAGAAGATGTTTATTCTAGATCAATGAGTAAATTCTTAGCTTTTGTTTTATCAACTACATTTGCAACAAAATTAAGAACACAATATCAATTAGGTTATGCTATGTTTTGTGGTTTAAGAGTTTTAAAGAAAACTGTTGGAATTCATGTTACAATTATGTCTGGTGAGCATTCGCCTGATGATTTGGATTCTAAAATAAATGAAATTTTGATAGAATGGTATTATGAATTTAATGAAGAATTAAATAAAAAGAATAATTTTAAAACTGAATATGTTAATAGATTTATTAAAAGTAATTCAAGTGCAAATCAACGATTATCAAATACAGGTGGACCAGCAAGTTTAACTAGTGAATCAATTGGTACAGTTGCTAAATCAAAGATTATGAAGCAACATCAAGGTTATTGGGATCAAATTTTAAATAGATCATATAGATTTGCCTTAGATATATCAGGTGAAGATTCAATTAATTTATCAATAATTGAAAATTTAAAAGTTGATGAATTTTTAAAATTTATTCAACTTAAAATATTACCAACTTCTAATTCAAGATCAAAAGTTTCAGTTATGTTAACCTCAAAAATGTCAAAAGAAGAAAGAGAATCTGCTTTAAGACCAATTAGATTATATGCGTTTTTAACTGCTGCTGGATTACCTATTAAATCAGAAAAATTAGAAGAAATTTTAGATAAATCTGGTGATTCACAAACTGTTTTAGGTAAAGAATTATTCAAATATTATAAATCACAAGGTAGTTCATTAAAATTAATTACTGCTGGTTTAGCCAAATTATCATATGATTATTTTTCATCTTCTAAATCATCATCAAATAAATTATCTGATAATGGTAAAAGTATTACTTGTTCTAATGTTGAAATTAAAGATTTATCAAAATGGCAAGAATCAGTGTGTGGATATTATCAAGATAAAATACCAATTGATCAAGTTTTACAAAGTTTTAAATAGTTTTTCTTTATATTTTATTGTTTTATATTTAGTAAATATACATCTATTTTTGAAAAATAAAGGATTTACAGTAATTACCTTCTTTGAACGTTAATATCAACCCAACTCAAGATTGGACCCCAATATAACCAAATTCATTTCTAAACTGATTTAACATATAACCATTAGATAGTTCGTGATCGAATAAAGAAACTCTATTATAATCAGCAATAACCACTTCACCGTTTTCTCTAACAAAAACATTTCTAGAAGCAATGTCATCATGACTAATACCAGCCTGTGCAAGAAGTTCAATTTGTTCTTCACCTGATCTTAACTCATTATCTGATTCTGGCTTTTTAGAGAAATCTTCATACAATGTTGCAATGAACTTTCCCACAATTTGATATCCTTTTTCTTCTGTACCGATACAACATGAACCAAAACTTAATAATTCAAGGTGATTAATACTCTTTTTATCCAAATTAGTTTTATTAAATAAACGAATTTTGTAGTAAGTAACAACTTCATCATAAAATTCCTTGATACAATCATTTTTAAACTCTCTGAATGACTCTTCATCATAATACCCATAATCAGGATTAAAAAATAATCTTAGATTATCAAAATCCAATACCTTTAGTATAACTCTATCTCTAATGTTAAATTTATAATCTGTTTTGAATATATTATTGAAGTCGTAACCTGAAAATTGGTAGATGTATGTCTTATAAATGCACCCAGGATACCTTAACGATTTAAAATTTAACTTTTTGAAATTTCCCACAATTATTGAATATTGATTTCTTAAAATTGATCTAATAATATTTTCATTATCTTTAAAATAAAGACTCAAATCAAGTTCCATTTCTTCTTTACTAGATTCTCTTTTTTCTTGTTCAGACATTTTAATAATATCAAATGACCTCTGAAAATATTTCTTTTCTGAATCTGGAATTTTCTCTTTCTTCTTAACTTCTTCGTCCTTCCCAGAATAACTATTACCAGTTCCTGAACCTCTAGATTCATCATTTGAAGATCTTTTAATGATCATGTTCTTGCTTTTGGGGATCATCTTATTCATGTTCTTCGTCTTAATTTTATCTTCATCATACTTATTGTGTAATTCCTGTAAATATCTATAACGTCTGAAAATAAGAGTCATTAATAAATTGGCATAAGAAAGATCAGGGGAGTTATATTTAGTGGAACACTTTTGAATTTCCACATCACCCGAATCATTGATGTAGAAATTTATACCAGTTAAAGTTCTTAAATCAGTTAAAGTGACCAATCTGCTCATATATTTGAATGATTGGCCAAGACATTCTTTGGTGATCTTCCCAGCTGTTGATGCACCTGTATTAGAGCTATTCAAAAGTTCCAAAGTTTTGTTGATGTAAGGAATTTTGACCTCGATTGGTAGCAATACATCATCATCAGCATCAGTATTTGTAATGGTTATATCTGGTTTGATTAGGTTAATTAATTCCATATATTGTAAATTCATAATAGATGGAGCTTCTTTATCGCCTAAGTGACAATTTAATACTGGCTTTAATAAGTCACAAACGATAGAACAGATATTAGAGCAAGGTATTTCAACCTTGCGTTCAGAGCAGTTGTTGGGGTTTATTATAGTTTGTGTACTTTTAAATACCATTGACAATAAACTTCCAATTGAATCAAATAATGATTCAGTTGAATCATTAGTAGTACCGTTAAACATATTTTGAAACTTAGAAATGTAAACTTCAGCCAAATCAGTTCTCCAATCTTCGATATTCAAATAACCTTTATAAATAAGTTTGACATTTTTTGAGATTTCATCAACTAACTGGTTCTTTGTACCAGTAGATTCTGTTGGTTTCATATTAGGTGGCGGAGTTACTCCTGATGAACCTGATGAATCTTTTGAAACCTTTTTTTTTTTTGTAACCTTTTCAATGAATTTGAAGACGTTCAATGGTAACGAAAGAGCTATAATAGTAATATTCAAGAGTTCTCTTGGATCGTATTTTTCATTATCTGTAAAATCGGTAATTTTTGAACTAATTTCAGCTTTGATAAGTTTATAATCCTCTAAGGTTAAAGGGGGTTGAAGTTTAGAAAAATCCAACTGAAGAGATGGCTTCGAAATGACATCTTCTGCTAGTTTAAATAATTCAACCATTAATTGATTTCTTTTATCTCTTGAATTCGATGTGGCCATATTTGATTGTTGTGTTTGATTAGTTTGATTAAGAGAAGAGAGTGGCAAAGAGTCAAGAAGATTGTTTATCGTGTGAACAGTGAACAGTGAATTTATTTATTAAACAAGCCAAACTTCTCCAAATACCATTTCATCAACTGAAATCATATGAAGGATCATTGAAGCTTATGGGCCATTGATGATTGATCCTAGTATGATAATTTATGTTCCTGAAACAATTGCATGTTTATGGCGTTGAAATTGAAAAATTAAATTCAGATCAAATCTAACTTATCATAATTATAAGTTTTAGTAGAGCTTCATTAGTATTATTAACCACTTCAGAACAATAATGATATTTAGATTATAGACTTCCTGCTTCAAAAGAGTCGGGTACTCGACTATTAATTAAAACATCATCAAATAAACAGATTCAAGCTTCAACAAAAATTCCAAATTTTCAATCCATAGAGATTCACTAGATGAAACTAATGGATTATCATATTTTACTCAAATTTGGGTTGATGTTAATTGTAGATCAATAAGTAAACTCTTAGAGCTTTTTGCTTATTAATTACATTTGCAACAAAATTAAGAACACACTATCAGTTAGGAATTCAGGAATTCATATCACAATATGAACATTCATCTGATGATTTGGATTCTAAAATGAATGCAGAATCGAATACAGAATAGATTATCGATTTACTAAAAGTTTTTTGAATTGAAAATTATACAGGTAGATCGACAAGTTCAACTTCAGAACTTTTAAAATTTATACAATTCAAGATATTACCAAATTGTAGTAGTTGTTTTAAGTAAAAATTCCATACATCGACACAACTTTGAAGCTAGCTAGCTTTTAACTATCATCAAGATAATTAATCAAGTTTTATAAATTTTAAATAGTTTTCTTATTATTTGGTTTTATATTTAGTAAATATACATCTATTATTAATTATTAATTATTAATTATTCTTTTTGGCAAATCCAAAATTCACATTTATAGTTATAACGACCTAAAGATTGAATATCACCACCATAAGTAGTTTCAATATCTGATTCATGTTTAATAAATTTAAAACCTATATCTTTAATCAATTGAATCAAATCATCTTTTGATAATTCAAGTCCTTTCATTGGTGTTTTAACTTTTGTTTGTTTTTTAGTAATTGGATCAATTAAAATATTTTCATTAATTTCATCATCGTCTTCATAATGCCATAATAAAGGACCAAAATTAATCCAATAACCATCCTGTTTTAAACAATATTTAATTGATTTTAAATAATCAATTATATTATTTGCTGTATCTAAAAAGAAACAAGTTGTTATTAAATCAAATTTTTCTTTATTTTCAATTCTAAATTGTGATGCTTCTAAATCATTTGTATAAAAATCATTAATTTTATTTAAATCTGGTGGACCATATAAATCAACAAATGAACCTGCAACCATTGACATTAGATCACCAACAGGTATAGTTGGATAATCTTTATTAATGAATGAAACATCACCAGGATTAAAATCAGGTATATAAACTTGTCTTAATTGTGAATTTCTTTTCAAAACATTTGAATTCTTATGAATAAATGGACAAATTAAAAAATTATTTTTAATAAAAGTATTATTTAAAATATAACTTGAATTTAATAACATATGATAAGAGAATTCATTACCTTGAGTTCTAAAACCTCTTTTAACTAATTCAATAACTAATCTACCTAAACCAGCACCTGGAACTAAAACTTCTAAATTTTGTCTATTAATTATATCAGGAAATAAATCTTCACAACTTTTTAAAATTTTACCAAAAGATTGATCTCTTTCAATTTCACCATATTCGGACCATTCTCTAACTAATTGAATCATTATACCTCTAACTTTATCTAAATCATTAAAAGAACAAGGAAACCATTGATCAATCTTTGATATATCAGCACCCCAACCTGAAGAAACAACTTCAGTAACATCATTAAAGTATTTCCCATTAACTTCAATTGAATGTTCTAGTTTCTGTAGATACTCTGGAAACCAAGATAATAATTTTTGTTCTTCAGTTGTTAATGAATTCCATTTCAGTTGTTTTGGATTTAATAGATTTGATTTTGTCCATGATTCATATTCGACTTGAGCTCTTAAAACAGAGGTTAGAGCTTTGTATTCACCCAAATCCTTGTCTACTTCCTGTTCTTGTTTTTGTTCTTGGGACATTGTTAAAGAAGATGAGTTCTGTACTTCTGATTTATAACCCTGGTATTACTGTGAGTGTTGAAGCGCAGAAAGAGATAAAAATCGTGCGCAGACCAAAACTAATTCGGATTTTAATTCGGATAATAGAGCCAGTGCAAGAGTTACAATGACTCTTCCATGCACCAGTATAATTATTCCGATACTATTCCGATGAAAAATCGAAAAGCGTTCACAAAAAGTCGATTTTGGAACTTTACCACAACATTTTGACTGTCGTGGTACATTTTGTCGAATAACTCCACACACAAATTTTCAATGACTATGAAATTGGCAACATCTTATTATTTCAAGATTATCTACAGATACTTGTAGTCCTTATTTTCTCAATAATTCTAGGGGGCTCAGAAAAGTTGCTCTGCCCACGACAGCGAAAATGTCGTAATTATCAAATTCGAGCTTTCCTAATTAGGATGATAAAATGAAAAATGAACACATTTTAAAGATTTTAAATAATACAAATCTTGATTGATTATCAAAGAAAAAAGTAATATTAAACAGTCTCAATCTATTATTATTTATTTTATTTAAATATTAGTGTATCAAGTCTTATTCAAAAGAACCAAATTCATATCTAAACTGGTTTAACATATAAGCACTAGATATTTCTGTATCAAATAAAGAAACAATATTATAATCAACAATAACCACTTCACCATTTGCTCTAACAAAAACATTTCTAGAAGCAATGTCATCATGGCTAATACCAGCTTTTGCAAAAAGTTCAAGTTGTTCTTCACCTGATCTTAATTCATTTTCTGATTCAGGTTTTTTAGAGAAATCTTCATATACAGTTGCAATAAATTTACCAAATATTTGAAATATTTTTTCTTCTGTACCGATACAACATGAACCAAAACTTAATAATTCAAGATGATTAATATTTTTAGGGTTATTATTATTATTAAAGTCTTTAATTTTGTAATAAGTTACAATTTCATCATAAAATTCTTTAATACAATTATCTTTAAATTCTATGAATTCATCTTCATAATAATATTTACCATCTTTATTAAAAAATAATCTTAAATTATCAAGATCTAATACTTTTAATATAACTTTATCATGAATTTTAAATTTATAATTTGTTTTAAAAATATTATTAAATTCAATACCAGATAATTGATAAATAAATGTTTTATATATGCCTTTAGGGTGCCTTAATGATTTAAAATTTAATTCTTTGAAATTTCCAACAATTATTGAATATTCATCTTTTAAAATAGATTCAAATTTATTTTTATTATTATCTTTTAGATAATTGTTTAAATCAATTTTCATTTCTTCTCTAGCGGATTCTTTTAATTCTTCATCAGTTTTCATAATTGATTTAAATGCTGCTTCAAAGTATTTGATTCTTTCCAACTTCATTGCTTCTCTAGCTTCTCGTTCTTCTCGTTCTTCTCTCTGTTCATCTTGTGGATTTGACATATTTGATTGTGTAAAGAAGAAGAATTGACCATTTTTTCTGTTTGTACTGCTTTTAAGTTATCTGGAAATGACATCGATAAACCATATGTCACGTGCAGACATCTTAAACCATCTTGAATCATCTTGAAAGAAATGCTATTAATTATCGAAGCAGTCTTGAGGTGGATGTTTCTGTGATGTTTCTGTGTGCTATAGCCTGGTGGCCTGGCAGACCTGGTTCCCATACAAAACGGCCGTTCTGCTGCCATTTGCCAGAGGCCTCGCACAGTGGAGACGTGCACCACCAGCTGTAGGTGTTGCAGCGTGTTGCATTTGATGTATGTATATAAGATTTTATATTGATAACATTGATATAACTAAAATAAAGCTAAAATAAAAACAATTACTGTATATAGTAAGAAAAAACTAGAAAATAAAAATATAACATAAAGTTGTTATGAACTAAGTAAAACTAATAAAAGATAATAAAAGATAACAAAAGATAATAAAAGATGAATCAAATAATCAATTCTTATTTAATTTTTCTTTAAATTCTTCATTCTGTTTAATTAATTCTTCATTTTGTTTAATCAATTCTTCATTTTGTTTAACTAATTTATCAACTAAATCACTTAAACTATCAATCTTATTAAAAATTTCAAATGTTTCCCATGAAACGCCAACTTTTTTAGCTTCAATAACAGGTGGAACTAATTCATCAATTGATTTAAACCAATTTTTAAAATTCTTACTAAATGTTGGATCTTCTAATTCTGCTAATTTTTGAATCTTTAATGATTCTCTAATATTAGCTCCACTTAAATCTTCTTCATCCCATCCATCAGTTAAATCCCATGGTAAATCATCTTCATTATCATCATCTGCTAATTTTTTAGATCTATTATATTGAACTCTTTTAGCAACTTTAATTTCATAATTGGCTGTAAAAAATAAAACTGGTGAATATAATAAAACCATAACTAAATCATTAATTCTTTGATATGTCTTTTGATCTAACCACCATTTAATTGGAATTTCAATTAATACCTTTTCTAATAAATTTAATGGTGGAACAAATACTTTATCATCTGGTGCTCTAACATATCTTAAAACTTTGGCTGCATATTGTGCTAAATATTCATCTGTTGAATTCTCAACTATATCTGAATATGCTTGAGAATATAATGCAATAAGGATATTTAATAATATAGTAACAACCATAAATGTATATGCATAGTATAATATATTACCATATGGATATGCAAATCTTTCTAATGCACCAAAATCAGGTCCACTTAAAACTGTTTGAAACATATTTTCAATAACAAATGATGTTAAATCTCTTTTACCATCTGCTTGATCTAAACCTAAAAATGCTTGTAAAAATCCAATCATTATAACACCTAACAAAAAGAAGAAAATAATTGATTCTTTCATCATTTTTCTAATAACAACAATCATTGCTCCAACAAATTGTAAAACATCTAAAAATAATAATAATCTAATCCACATCATTGGTGCAGCTAATGATAAAATTCTATAAGCTATAGTATTTAATTGATCATTTTTATCAGAATCTGAAATATCAATTGCCATAATTCTAATTGAAAATGATAATATAATAATACCATACATAAAATCATTAAAACCATTTGAAAAATTTAAATAATTATAACCAATATGAGAAAATTTTAAAAATTCATCTAAAACAAATCCTGCAGTAAATAAATAATAAATTATTTCAACAATACCTAATTTATTATTAAATGTATCAGTATTAATAATATAAGTATATAAAATCAAATATAATATTGAAAATAAAATTTCTAATATATTTTGATATAATGGAGTTTTAATTCTATCAGGATCAAAATGTGCTTTAAAATGAATATTTTTATTACCTTTAAATAAAACATATTCACTTGAATCAAATGAAGATTGAACAATCCAACCTCTCCATAACCATTTAATACATCTTTGATAACCAGATGATGCAATGACTATAGTTGAATGCATATCAACTGCTAATTCTAAAACATTTGCAGGTGGTGTATCAATATCATTTAAATTAATTGAATATCTATGACAAAGCATTGATAAAAATAAATATTTATCATTTGTTTCAGCTTCGATGATTTTAGCAGCTATAGTTTCAGCACAAACTTTTCTAGCAGCATATAAACTATTATCACTTAATTCATTTAACATTAAATAATAATACCAATCTGCAACTTTTAATAAACAAAAAATAATACTAGCTTGATATCTTTTAGCTGAAGAACCTTTACCTTGACCTTCACCACCTGCAGCTTCTTTAATTTTTTCAAGAACTTGATCATTAATTAAAATTGAATCTTGATTAGTTATATGTGATTCTTCAATTGTAACTGGAATTAATTTATCAATCATATTTTTTAAATTGATTGCAATTCTCAAGACTTGTCTTGGAGAAGGGCTCAAGTAGTCATTGGAGTCTTCATCGTCTTGGAAGACCGGTAGTACGATTGCCCCAGACATTGTTTGTTGATGGAGGAAAAAGAGGTGAAAAAGAGGAAAAACAGGAATTTCAATTTCAAATTTCAAATTTCATTAAGGGTCCTTTTCAATTTTTTTTTATTTTTTTCTCGGACAAACTCGGTGTGACCTTCCTGTTTTTGTAACGCGTTTTAATACTAGAAATACTGGAAATACTGGAAATATCGTGAATTCAACTCTTCACCTCTTTATCACAACTTTCGTCACATATCTCAACAATGTCACATCTAGATCAGCTACCAGAGGCTCTAAAACTCGAGATCAAAAATATCATAACTGCTTGTCCTCAAAGTGAACAGGTATTTAAAGATCTAATAGACACGTTAACTTCAGATAACCATAATAATAACAATAAAAAGAGAAAATTAGATAATATAACAACAACAACTACAACTAATACTACTAATACTGATGATGAATTCCCAACTTCGTTGAAAGACTATAATATCCTACTACAAATCCCTGATTTATCTGTTCAATCTCCAATTAGAAAAAAATTAAATTTATTATTTATATCATTAAAATCAAATCCAACAAAAAAATTAATTTGTTTAACAAAATCAATTGATTGTAAACCTGAATTAATTTTAAATGATTTAACTCCATCAAATATTCAATTTGCTTCAATTGTTCAAACTCCTGATAAAAAATCTTTCAAAAGTTTAATTATTAAATATCAAAAAAATTTATTAAATACAAATAAAAATGATTTAATTTTAATTAATTTTAATAATGATTTATTTTTAGAAAAATTTGGTTCAATTTTAAAAACAAATGAAACTTTAATTGATTTTTTAATTGATAAATTTAATAAAATTGGTATTCAATTAATTGATGGTATAAATCCATTAAATATATTTTATGTTGAAACTTATAAAGGTACAAAAGAAGGTCATCTTTATTTTATGCCAAATAATATTATATTTGGTTTTAAAAAACCAACTTTAATCTTTAATAATAATGAAATTAAATCAATTATTTATACTTCAATTACAAGATTAACTTTTAATATTACATTAATTTTAAATTCAAATGAAAATTTTGAATTTTCAATGATTGATCAAATTGAATTTGAAAAAATTGATTCTTATGTTAAATCTCAAGATTTTGAAAATAAATCAATGAATAATGAATTTAAAGCTCAATCTCAATTAAAAACTAATAATCCGGATAATATCCCAAATCAATTAAGTCAAGCTGCTAAATTTGTTCCTGGTGCTGAACAATTAATTGATCAAGATTCGGATGAAGAAGATGATGATTATAATGTTGGTGATAGTGATGATGATCATTCGGATGATGAAACTGAAATGGAATCAAGTGATGAAGATGATACTAATAATAATACTAATAATAATATTCAACAACAACAGCAACAACCTATAACTATATTTGATCAATTTGATGATGATGATGAAGATGATGATGAGGATCATAATGGACAAGATGATGATGAAGATGATGAAACTGATGATGAAGAAGAAAGTTTTAATAATCAATTATTAGAATTTGATCCTGAAGAATTACAAAAAGAATTAGATGCATTAAATCAATTAGATGATGTTGATGATGCTGGTTATTTACAATTTATTCAACAAAATTATCAAAATAATCTATAAAATTCGTATTACTATTGTTATGTATATTTGTTTTTTTCTTTTGTTAAAATAATATAGATTTTATTATCTTTTCTAAACACAAACACTAAACATAAACATATTAATAAATAAATAAATAAATAAGAATTATGAATAAAAATTTAAAAATTTTAAAATTCGATTTCTCTTGTCTTTCTTAATTTTTCTAATCTTTTTTCTAATAATCTATTGTTATTATCAACCCAACTTTGAAACAAGTATCCAAATCCAACCCAGACACCTCCTGAGATCACAAATGCTTGTGGATAATAGAATAAAGGTGCTTGTCTAATACCTTGTTGTAAAGCTCTAGCTGCAACTCCTATAGTAATCAACAATTATTTCAATTATTTCGTTAGTAATTAAATTCAGTTGTTTCAAAGATAAGGAAACATACCAAAACCAAACCAGCCTGCTAACGATGATGCAAGAACCATGATTGAAAGATGTATTTAGTAGTGTTCTTTTAAGTGAATAAATAGGAGTAGAATCAACTAAACATTTAAAGGATTTTGAAGATTGTAAAATACCCCACCCGTGCAGAGGTGTGAAATGAGTATTCCGATCCGGGATTGATATTCCTATGCATCCGTGCACCACAATTGGATCTATTTTCAAAATCAATTTTTATTACTATAAAAACAGTAACTTCACTTCTTTTTCTACATATACAATCCAATTTAGATAAAATGAATAAACAAGAAAAGCAAACAAAGAATTCCAAAAGACTAACAAAGAAAGAGAAGAAACAAAAGCAACAACAAATAAGTAATGGAGGTCAATCATTAAAACAATTAGAAATTAAAAGAAAACAAATTTTCAAACCAATTTTATCAAATCCATATACAAAATATAATTCATATCCAATAATAAATCCAATAATATTACAAGATATATTAGATCTATTAACTAATAATGTATTCAAACAAATAAAAAATTATAATATAAATAATAAAAGTATTGATCAACCAATTGAATTTAAATTTTTTATAACTGGTTTTAATTCAATTATGAAATCAATTGAAAAACAAATTAAATTAATTCAAAATAAACAAATAAATGAAAAAGAAGAAGATGATGATGATAGAATATGTTATTTATTTGTTTGTAAAAATGATATATCATCAAATTTATTAATTAATCCATTTCCTATATTATGTCAATTATCAAAAGTTAAATTAATTCAATTACCAAAAAATTCAAATAGAAAATTATATAATTCATTATTTGGAGATGATCATGGTAAAGATGGTGTTATTGATTTCTTATGTTTGAAAAATGGATTTGTTAAAGAATATTCAATTTTAAAATCTATAATTGATAATAATGTTGATGATGTAAATATTGATTTTGTTGAAAATAAATTAGGTTTAAATGTTAAGTTCTTATTAAGTGATCATCCTATAACTAAAAGAAATAATAATAATAATAAAGCTAAATAGAAAATACTGTACAGTATATTATATAGAAAATAACAATGATGTTTTTTTAATGTTTTTTAATTAATTTTGATTGATATCAAGTATAACATTTTTTAGTAGTTTTCCTATATAAATACAGCATATTCTTTGTCTTTAGACAACTTTAATCCTGAACTAGCATAAGTAATTTGAGAAAATGGTAGCAAAATACTAGGAAAGTTCTGAATCAGTTACTTTTAAGGCTGTGCTTTCAAGGTGTTTACGGGGAAGTTGATATAGCTACTGAATATTTAATTGAACTAATTAGGATTGTGGCTTTTCTCTTTTCATATGGCTTAAATTTTCCAACTTGATTTCCAGTTATCTATGATAATGATATCTCTTTCACTTTCTTCTTTTAGTTTTACTACTGCAGTTCGATCATGCTGGATAGAGCTTCTGCTTGGGTCGAAAGGACTGTAAGTATTTAAACCAGACAATGCTATTGAAGACTTGATTGATCTTGATTAATTGACTCCTGTAAACCTGTAATCCCGTAATTATGAACTGAATCTGATTTAAGTCTCCCATATTTAAACGCGTAAAAACTCCTTAAATTAAACGCCTTGTATTTTTTTCACTTTTTCCCCCTTA